>OU343223.1:3187499-3321151 GCA_910596185.1 Chrysanthemum makinoi | reverse complement strand
TATGCCGCCAATTTTCCCACCGGAAAACCAATATCGTCTTTGTACAAGTCATGGCAATACATCAACAATACCTAGAGTACTCAAGTTGAGATGTCGCCTTGCCATGATTAGGCATCGCCTTTCACAAGTGATCCATAGGTGTACCTATCACAACCAAAGTCAATTTCTGAAATTTCAAGACCTTCTCAATATAATGACCCAGAGATAGAAATTTACCTTTCACGCTTAACTTTATACCAAGGATAACATCACCTCCCCATGTCCTTCATGGAGAACCTTGATGACAAAAATTTTGTCGTCAACCTGATTTTGGTCAGTGCCAAAGATCAACATGTCATCAACATATAGACAAATGATGACTTCTTTTTACGATTCATCAAATTTGCTATATACACATTTGTCGACTTTGTAAGAACATAACCACTAGACAAAACCACTTCATCAAATTTTGATTCCATTTTGGTGCCTGCTTAAGTCCATAAAGAGACTTAATCGGCTTTACACACCTTGTTTTCATTGCCGCAAGATGAAGCCCCGGGTTGGTTCATAAACCTCCTCTTCCACCATTCACAAAGTCGCTTCACATCCATCCGATGAATAACCGATTGTGAATAGATGCCATAGCAATCGCTAGCCTATGGTACCGGGATATACTGACCACAGGGGCATAAGTATCAAAATAGTCTATCCCCTACTTTTGTTTAAAGCCTCAATGACTAGTCTAGCTCTGAACTTTTCAATAGTTCCATCTACCTTTATTTTTCTTTTTGAAATCCATTTGCAACCCAAAGGTTTGCAACCAGGAGGTAGATCAACCAACACCCAAGTGTTGTTGCTCATGATGGAATCCATCTCATCATTGATTCTTCTTTCCAAAGCAATATCCTCGGACTTCATTGCTTCTTCAAATGTTTTGGGGTCATCCTCAACAATGAAACAATAGAGTATTGGTCCGAGACCTCATCCCTGTACCTTCAACTAAGTATAGTTGAAACTCGTGTCCAAATGACTTCGAGTCCCGACCCTTTTGCTTTTCCTCGAAAGTTAGACGTGTTCAGTTGTCAACCACAACCTCATCGTGCACCAATGATGGTTCATCATCAGTACCTCGATACACTGTCATGAGTTCCATTAGGGATCCTCTGACTTGGTCTAGGTATTGATGAGAATCTATTCTCATCAAAAGTCCTGATCCCTTGATTCAATAATGGAGTTAATTGAAACATATTCATTAGGTTCAATAACATAGAACCTAAAAGCCTTGGAATGCTTAGTATATCCAACAAAGATGGGCCAATACCTTTTTCACCCAAAGTCTTTCGCTTTGGATCGTGAGTCTTACAACAGCCCTACAACCCCAAACCTGGAGATAGTTCAGTTAGGTTTTTGTCCGAGTCATAAGGGGGTAACCTTGTTCCTTTGTTAGGAACCCTATTTAATAAATAGCAAGTCATAACATAGCTTCACCCCGAACTTGACTCACCCCGAATAGGACAACATGGAATTAACTATCTCCTTCAAGACCGCTTTTCCTTTCGAAATACCATTTGTCGAGGAGTATAAGGGAGCAGAGTTTCATGGATAATACCAACAGACGAAAGTACTTGAGTATCCATGTACTCACCTCCCCTATCAATCCTTAATCTTTTGATCAAAGACCCAAGTTGTAATTCAACTTCAGTTTTAAACACTTTGAATTTATCTAATGCTTCATCCTTTGTATGTAATAAATAACATAACAAATCTAGAAGCATCATCAATAAATGTCACAAAGTACTTCTTATTTCCCCAGAAAGTGAGTGGATGCAAATCACGTGTCCTCGTGGTACAAGATCCGTGAGCTGTTGTCACCATAACACCCTGAAAGGGTTTCTTGGTAATCTTGGTCAACATGCAAGTTTTACACTTTCAGGTGTCCATGTCAAGGTGGATCAACCCATCCTTAGACATATCTGCAACCTTTATAATGTACATGACCAAGTCTTGCATGCCAGAGGATAGAATTAGTCTGATCATATGTGGTCACAAAAGCTGAAATAACACCGCCAAGGGTAATATTAAGCTCTAACATTTGATTACATAAATAACCAAAACCAATAAAAACACCACATTTAGAAAGAACAAATTTATCTGATTCAATAACTTGTTTATATCCATGATTATTCAAAACACTACTTGAAACCATGTTTTTCCTTATATCACCGTGAACATGAATAACATTAAACAAAGTTACAATCTTGCCAGAACTAAACCTAAGATCTACACAACCAATAATTATGCACCAAGCCGTTGACTCATTTCCCATGTGAAGAATAGAACCATCATTCAGTGACTCATAAGTCTTGAACCAGCCTTCTATTCTTTACACATGAACTGTTGCACTGTGAGTCAACCCACCACGCAACATCATCATCCCGCGACATAAAAGATTCGACATATGTAACATAATAAATCTGAAAAGACTTATTAAACATATTCTGACCTTTCAGTGAGTTGGCTGATCCACCACTCCCCGAACCATTAGGCCCCCATCCATTGGCTTTACCACCAATTTTAACACCTTGCGCCTCTTTTATGTGACTGCTTTTGCCACATTTCCAACAAGTAGGTGTTGCCTCTTGTTTGATCCCGCCTTGTGTTATCATGATATTTCGCTTGCCTGTTGTCATTGTACCTGGTGGAGTTGTTATGCTCCACCATATTGACAACAGATGCACCAGTAGCATTGCCACTCTTTGGTTTTGTCATTGTCCCCGCACCTTGAGATTCCTCAATGCATGACCTCAACTCAACAAGAGTTAACTTCTCCTTCATATGTTTTAAGGTATGCTTGAAATCTTTCCAATGGGAGGAGTTTGTCAATGACACACCAGACTTGATAGCCTCATCCATGTTCATTTGGTGTTGTGTAAACCTTCCAAGTATTCCAAGAAATTCATTGTATTGTTCCATAACCGGTCTTGAATCACTATTTTGTAATTTGTGAAATTACTAACAAGGAACTTACTTGATGCATCCTCACCATATATTTGGCATCCAAGGAACCTACGCTTTGGAAGATCAAAGTTCGATAAATATCAAACAAAGAATCGCTTACCTACCATTCGCATAAGACCTCTCGCATATGTAGTCATCATTATTCTCCCATTTGCTCCTCCTCCCCGACCGCTTCCACTTGAGCATCATCACCATCATCGTGAATGGGTGCGGTTAGCACATACACCACACTCATACTGGACGTTGAAGCTTGCATCTTCTTCCGCCACCTCCTAAAGTCCACCCTTCAAACTTGTCAAGCTTGGCAAAGTTTCAAGCCATGTGTTTCATTGCGCCAGCTTGCCATTGATTATCACAAAATAGTTTACTTGATTAAGGGTGGTATCTCCAATGGTTAAGACAATCAATGACAAGAAGAATACCACTGGGGAAGTAACCGATATCATTGAATCGTGTGATCACTTCCAAAGTAAACTATTTAATCTCTAATGCCCGGGTATCACTAATATCTACTGGGATAAGACCAAATGCCGTTAGAGAATTAGGCACAATTCTATAACCCTTTCGCTAATAAGTGTTTACTGAAAGGCGTCTTTTGCATTATCGTGATCTCCTATTTATAGGAGGTTACTCTTGAGCTATTCCAATGGAATTATGAGTATTAATCGGCCCATTAATAGCCCCATAATTATCCCCATTATAGCCGCAAGGGTTACATGATCAATTAAACGTGGTCATAATTTGTTGAATCACATTTAGCAAGATTTCTCCATAAGCGCATTTTTTCCACTAGCAAGACTTTCACTTGCGTTGGAAATACGTACTTATCGCTGGAAGCACCGCTATCAAGCATTTTCATAGCACTAGCAAAGGATACACCACTTCAAAGTGGAAACATCGCCTATCGCTGGAAACACCGCTATCAAGGAAAGTCACAAGCAAGTACTTTCCACAAGCAAGATTTTCCTCAAGCAAGACTTTCACCGCCAGCATTTCTACAAAGCACTACCAATACAAACCACTATTAGTCGGTGTTTCATGCACCTTATGGGTGTACACCGCACTCCTCCTAACCCATTTCAAGGTGTGAACTAATCCCACAAGTGCACTAAATTTTCCAACAGATCCAACTGCAAAAAGGTTTTTTACGGGAGACCCAATTATGAGAGATTCTCAATATCACTTAAGATAAGGTCTTCGTTTGATTATTATCTTTATTTTTTATTACTTTTTTTTTTAACGGCATAAGATATATATATATATAACTAGCAAATAGCTAGATGAACAAATTACAAAGAGTTTTTACAAGCATTAATAGGATCATAGATCCAGTCGTACCACAACGGGTTTAACTTCTTATTCCTATGTAAAGTCCAAGTGTATGATAGCACCTTGATGTCTTACGAGGAGATGTGAGATCAAAACATATTCGGTTACTATGTCTCAAAATTATTCAGTTAGTTGTTTGAACAAGACATCAAAGCAAGCTTTTGTTACTTTTTGTTAAGGTTGTTCGTGTCTCCCCATGCTATAAGGTTAACAAGATCAATGGGATAGTCTCTGAAACCCTACTAAGACGTCAATTTGCTCGACAAATTAGCTACTATTGAGCACTCGTGAAACAAATGATGCGATGTCTCTTGGGCATCATTACACAGTGGGTAACGAGTTGAGTTGATGTCGATCCCATTAGTATCTAACTTGCACCTAGTGGGAAGACGATAAAGACCGAGTCTCCAAGAGGGAAAATTAACCTTTATTGACAAGGACTTTTTCCATCTAATCTAATTGTCAATGGATGATAAAGGTTTTGTCAATCTTGATCCGAAGGGATGAAACAGAGCATATTCTTGAATTATCAAGAAGACAGTCCCACGTATCAAGTTCTAATGATGGAGAGAAGTCACTAAGCAAAATTAATAGGTCATTAGGTAATAAAATTGAACAGCTTCTAGGCCCCCACGAATGGGCATTCACCAAAACCAACTATGAGTGACTTCCCGATAGACGGATTGCATCTATCTGCAATCGAACAATATTTGTCAACCTTCAACATATACAGTCTTGGAAAAGACCTACGAAGATCATACTCTCCAATCCAGTGGTCATTCCAGATAGAGAACAAGTTGTCATTTCCGACTTTTACGCATTGAAAATACAGGGAAGGTTTATATTGGCATTTGTGACATGTTTGTTTAGGTTCATAATGTTTGTTCAATATTTCTGTCTTGAAGAAACATGCATTTCTTTGACACCAAAGAGTTCATATGGCGGTTTGGACCAAGGCAGCAAAGAGCATAGAGGCCGCTACATGATAATGTGATCCCGCCAAAGATATCAAATCTACATTGTTTGAGAAATGGTGGTTAATAATGATCCACCTCTAAAAGTATCCCAATCAAGTATCTACCGCTACTTGCTTGCTTTGCAATTAGTGAAAATGTGAAGCCCTTTTTCGATTTTATCATCAGAGTAAAACCTAATGGAGAGCTATACAAACCACGCCGTGTAGATGAACTTATTATACAACATCCAGAACCGATTTGTTACTTATAGTTTTAGATTGAATAGTATAATATCCTTCGTGGCACTGTCTCGGAACTGATTCTATAACATTCTAGTATTATAAAAGTTACAATATATACGTTCTGTCAAAGCTAAGACTGATTTACGCAACATGTATTCGTTACAAATTTCATATGATCACAAATAAACATTAGTATTTAAACTGCTGATATATCAAAAAGAACAAACTAATAAAGCTCTCATGAGAAGCATATACATAACTAAATACATTCCAAAAAAGAGGCTATAAATCGCATTATAAATTGATCAAGATTACAAAAAAGCTTATTTATCTTCCTATTCTTGATCCTGAAGAACAACAATGCAACATATATTTAAGCTCATAAGATCCATGAGCAACGTATGAAGATATACTTTTAACTCTTTTTACATATCAACTTTGTAATAAGATATAAATTGAATTGTTATTTGCAACATGCATGCTTCATACATGTATCTCAGCAATACTTTTTCTTTTATGCATAACTACACATCCCATAAACGCAAGTATTTCCTTTCTTGCATCTATTGTCGGACCCCCACAATGATGCCTTGTCCTTCATCACGCTGACGATTTTCCCTTGCAACAAATCTCTTGGTTCTTGCATTTTTTCCCACAAAGTCCGCAATTTTGTTTATCGGTCTTCACATTAACACATTTCTTCTTGCAACAGTCTGGACCTGGGCTACCTTTAGCCTGGCATAGTCTTGGGTTCTTGTTGCATTTTAGCGAGCCACTTGAGTGTTGGGCAAGGAACCGACTGGCCCCTCTTAGTGAACCATAAGTAGACATAAGATCTTCGCCTTCCTCTCGACTGGTGTTGCAGAAATGTTAATGGCTATAGCCATGATAATGAACAGGGCTATGAAGATTTTCTTTATGCTAGTATTCATGGTGTTTTGAAGAGTGTATATATGATGTTTATAACTTATAGAAGTTTGAATGGAGTAATAGATAAGATTAACTAAGAAAGTATTTATAGGGTGGAAATGTGATTGTGTTTGAAAATTGTAGTTGTCATGGTAGTCTAGGTTGAACAATAGTTAGGTATTTAGATGGTATTTTTGTAGCAAATGCTCCACTAAAAAGAGTCAAATTTTGACTTTGGATTGTCTTTCTCCATAAGTTTTTCGAAAACAAGACTTCTACGTGTATATTAGTATATTTGACAATCATTCGCGCATAGTGTCGACAGTGTATATTTACCTCAATTTGTGTGTAATCTTTTTTTTTTATGTATATGGGTATTGAGTAAATGAGAGTAAAGATAGTTAGTGGTTTAAATTGTAACTGGATATTAAATACTTAATAGATTGTATTGCCTTTTATAAGTAAAGGTATTTTAGTTTAACGACATTACTCAATTTTTTAAATTTTTAGGTTTTAAGCAAATGTATTTTCTCTTAATATGTAGCATAGATAGATACTTAAAGATGAGAGGATATTAACTAAGCAAAAAAGGCATTGATCGTGACTATCAAAATTATTATGGGTTCTTTTAGGATATGATGCATAATCTTCACCAACTATATATGAGTACTATAATAAGTTTGTTGTACAATAGGACTTTTATGAAATGTATATTTATGTCTATCTGCATCAGTTTATGTCCTGATTCATAATCATGGCTATCATGCATACATTCATTTTAAGGACATCTTAAGCTCTTTAGTTGCTTCGTCATATGACGTAGTTTGTTTTGTCTCTTAAGTTGTGGTTTAATGATATCATTTAAAGCGTTTTTTGGTTTGTCAAGGTAATATTTTAGCATCTACACTTTTGTTAGTTGTTCTTTTTCCAATTGTGTGGTGTGGTTGTGTAGTTGTGTTCGGTGTTCGTTTAGGTTCTTTGGTAAAAGGTAGAGTGTTTCTTTGTACGATTTGATGTTTGTAACTCTCTTGAGTGCCTCTAGGTAGTTGTTGAGTTTTTAATATAATGCGGCGTTCAAAAAAACTTGGTCTTATTAACATAAATTTGCCATTCAAAAATAAATATATAAACCATTTACTCTTGTCTAACTTCAAAACTTTGTTTTGCTTGGTTCTATCCCTTAAAAGTAAATCACCGTTGTTTGATTACTATTACTTAGTACACTACATATTTTCGAAGAGCGATGATAAAGAGACTTAAGATACATGTCTAAACTCATGCATATTTCATTAACAATTTGATACATTACTTTAGGCAAAGAGTTTATATGGTAATTTGTCCCAACGCAGCAAAAGAGAAGCATAGAGGTCGCCGCATGTTAGTGTGGTCGCCAAAGATGTCAAATCCACATAGTTTGAGAATTGGTGGTTAATAATGAGACACCTCTAAAAAGTATCCGACCAAGTATCTACCGCTACTTGCTTGCTTTGCAATGAGTGAAAATGTGAAGCCCCTTTTCGGTTTTATCATCAGAAACCGGTAAAACCAAATGGAGAGCTATACAAACACCCTATAGATGAACTTATCATACAACTGAAAGGTTTTAATGGATATTTAAATAATAGTATGTCCGATTCAACTCGAGACTTCGGAATTGCACACATTACGTATGAGAATTGATGTACATAATTAATATAAATAAAACGTTATTATTATTAATTATTAATCACTAAATAAAACATAACGATAGTTAAATGATTAACGAGGTTTGGTTAACGGTCGTTAAATATTAACTACAAGGACTAAGAATGAAATTAGATGTCGGGAAAGTTCTAGAATCCCTTGGGATTGAATAGGCCGATCGGTGGAGGGTTTCCAAACCCAATCCCACTCAAACTTGTACTCCAAGATATGTTAACTATAAATACAAATCAATGTATTCATTATTGACTAACCTTGGATCAATTTGATAACCTAATTTCTCCTTCCTCCCTCTTTCTCTTGGCCGATCGTTAACCCTCCACAAAGGATCGATTTTTCCAAGTGAAAGAAACTAGTGTTTGGTTTATTTGTGATTCAAGGAACTAGCTTTTCCACATCACATCGCTATTAGTACGTACAAGAACTAAGAGCAAGCACACTTGAGCTTGTATTCCTGGTGGTCCATTTGGGTGGGACGATTTTGTGAAACCCTAGTTTAGGGTTTTGGGTTTTGTTACTTGATCACATTATCGTTTGATTACTTGAATTGCCGCATTTTCTTTGTTGTTAATTTATTACATATATTATTCCTATTGTCTTCTCGTTGCTTTGATGATGTTAATTGTTTTATGTATAATTGTTATGAGTATAAAATTCCAACAAGTGGCATCACGAGTTAATATGATGTAAATTAATCAAACACATAAAAATTGAATCTTTATGATTATTTGCATGTTTTTGATGGTTTCTAGGGTTTTGAATTAAAACCCTAATTTTTATATATGGGTCGATTACCCTAATATTTATATAATTAGGTTTTAATTTTGTAAAACTTGTAGAAACCCTAGGATTGCATGCTTATTTTATGTGGTTAATTAATGAATAATTGTAATGTGCCATGTAATATGATTCTGGGTGATAATTGTTATGGAATCCATGGTGGAACATGCATGTTTTGCCATGGAGTATTGTTTATTGGTTATTGATTAATTGTTAAGTGATACACACATGTTTTATTTATTTAATAATTATCGAATTGGGAAGACTCAATTATAACTAATAAAATTGCTATGTGCTAATTGGTATACTATTAACTTCGGCTTACGCAATCGACTTGTCGATGTATGTGGCTCATCTACCTTGCGAGATGAAAGTCCTAATTAATGTATGCATTATTTGCCTAGAATTGTTATTAGAGTTTATTGAAATAATTATGCATGTGGCTAATTGTTTTTTTACATATGTTAAATTGTTTAGTTATATGTTTATATTATTTGAGTATGTTTAATTTTTATTAAAGTGCTTTTTGTTTATATAAATTGTTTGACATGTTAATAAGCAAAAGGGTTTTTGGAATAGAAAATTAAATAGACTAAATAATGGCTAAATTGATTTGTTATCTAAGATTATTCTTGAACTTTTAATCGATTGATGCGACTGTATTCAAATGGTTGAAGGCTCACCCACTAGAACAAACTATAAAGGGGTATTTAAGAAGTGAGCACACTCACCTAAAGGATGTCTAAGGTTATGCTATGCCACCGGTCCCTTTCTATGAGTTCGATTGAGCTACCTAGTATAACCATTCAATGTACCAAGCATCTTAGTGCAAAGTTGTAAGTTTTCAACATCGATTAAAACTTTGTAGAATTCAATCTTAGCAATTAAAAATCTAATGTAAGTTTTTTCAAAAATATTATGTTATAAAGTTGTATGCATGCTTCTTTATACATAAGTTTTGATTACACGCCAAAAATTGTACCCTTTAAATTTAAGTTTATGCCATCTAATGATATGAAACACTTGAAGTTGTAATTTAGTTATGTGAGACCTTGATCTAGATTACAATAACGAGGTGAATTATTTAGTTGTGTGAGACCTCAGCTTTATGATTTACAGTTTCTAAATTAGATAACTTAATTAAGTTGTTAGTGAGACCTAAGGCTTAAGGTAGATGGGATGAAACATGCTTACGTTTTGCATTAATTGTTTTGGCAAAATTGTAAATCCCATAACTTCCGGAATTGAAAACTTGTTTGTCAATTATCGCTTTTCAACGATTACCTATTCTATACTTTCACCACTAGCAGATCAACCGATGTGGTGAAACTATGATAATGAGGATCCAAAATTCAAGGAAAATTCTATGGTTAATATTTATATTGACCAAAGGGTATTTTATTTTCTTGAATGATTACTTATCGAAAGTACTAACTCTTGAACTTTTATTTCTCAGAAATGGCTCAAGTCAATCCATCGCACTAGCCTCGCTGCTCAAATCTATGTTTGATCGAGAGAAATTGACTGTAGCGTAATTTCAATGATTGGTATCGCAACTAAGAATTGTCTTGAGTTGCCAAAGACTCAATTATTTGACTACGCTTTGTCCTCCGAACCCGCACTGATGCTACTGCCAAGCACGAACTGCATGGCAATCTGAGTATGACAAGTATAATGAGGTCGCCTGCATTATGCTCGGTAGTATGAACTCAAGCTTGCAAAATCAGCTTTGAGAATTACTTCCTAATCTCATGCTTGAAGAATTGCAAAGGTTGTTTGAAAAGCCATTGGATCGAGTCAGATGATTTGATAGATGCTCTTCATAGTTGCAAGCAAGGAGACGGAAACCGTAGTTTCAACGCCTCGAAATGATGAGTTACATGGACCGCTTGGGGCGCTTGAACTATGTCTACCCTAATGACATACAAATTGGCCTTATCAACAGATCCCTTAATAAGGAGTTTGATGGTTTCGTACGCAATTATAATATGCATTGCACGGGAAGACAAATCAGGAGGTACATGCAATGCTCATTGATTACTTAAAAAGGTTTGCCCAAGAAGGCTTCTACACCGCGGTTTTGACCATCCGTAAGGGTAGAATTTCTAAGCCTAATAAGCCGCTAATGTAACAAGAAAGGGAAAGGTAAGGGTAAAATGATAAAGGAAAACAAGTTATGACTTATCGAAGAAGAAGAAGTACCCTCCCAAGAAGCGTGAAAATCAAGAAGGATATGGCTTGTCATCACCGCACCGGGTTGGACACACGGAAGAGGAATTGTCCATTGTACCTTGATGAGTTGCGAATAAGAGGTATAAAAATATCAAGGCCGCGGGCCGCATTTCGTGTACTCTTTGATGATAGAATTATTTGCTTTTCCTCATAAAATAAATTCTCGGTATATGATACCGATGTGGTATTCACATATGTAATACACTGCAGGGACTAAGAGGAGCAAGGAAGCTTGCCTATGGATGCAATACCGCACGCTGGGTAATGGAGCACATGCAAATGTTGAAGCTATAGGCACGCTTGATTTAGTTTTACCTTCGGGTTTAGTAATCGCATTAAACGATTGTCACGACCTTCCATTGTTAGGTGTCGCTTCGCTTCCCTTGTTAAAAGATATTGGTTTCGCTCATACATTTATCGATTATGGAATTTCGATTTCTTTAAATGATGTTTTTACTTTAATGTTATTCCAAAGAATGGTGTGTTTGAAATTGATTTGCATGATAATGTTGTTGATAAAAATAATTATGTCTTTAGCATCAATAATAAAAGAATCAAAGGTGATTTGGATTCTTCATTGCTTTGGCATTGTAGACTTGCTCATATAGGCAAGAACGCGATGCAAATGTACCGCAACACGATGGGCTTTTGCAAGACATCAATGATGAATCATTTGATAAATGCGAATCTTGTATATCTGGGAAGATGACCAAGAAACCTTTTACAAAGAGTTTAGAAAGGGCTTTCGATCTTCTTGGTGATACATACCGACGAGATGTGACCACTAAGACATGTGTCAAGGAAGGGTGCTAGCTACTTCTTAACCTTTACAGATGATTTCAGCCGTTATGGTTATGTTTATTTACTTAAACATAAACATGAAGTCTTTGAAACATTTAAGGTTTTTAAGAGTGAAGTAGAACTGCAACTAGGAAAGAAGATTAAAGCTCTTCGATCCGATAGAGGTGGTGAATATTTAAGCCAAGAGTTTAAAGATTATCTAGATGAGTGTGGTATTGTCCAAGAACTCACATCTCCATATACTCCACAACAAAATGGTGTATCTGAGAGAAGGAATCGTACATTGCTAGACATGGTGCGATCTATGCTTAATCTTACAACTCTTCCCTTATCCTTTTGGGATTATGCTTAGAAACGCTATTCGTGATATTGAATATGGTTCCAACTAAGAAGGTTGATAAGACTCCTTATGAAGTGTGGTATGGGAAACCTCCTAACTTGTCTTACTTAAAGGTCCGGTTGTGAGGCGCTTGTTAAACGTGACTACCGATAAGTCGCAACCTAGATCTCTGTTATGTATCTTTCAGATACCCAAAGGAAACTATTACTTCTACTTTCCACTGAAAACAAAGTAATTGTTGCTAGGTATGGAGAATTCCTTGAAATGGATCTCATATCTCATGAATTCATGGGAGAGTTTATGATCCGAAGATGATATAGAAGATACAACACCTTCGAAATACTAGCCAACCTCAAGTAGAACCTCAAAGTTCATGCTCCACTGAGATTGAAGTGGTTCCCATTCAGATCCTATACGCCACGGCACCTGAGCCGCCTATGTCTCAACGTAGAAGCTGAGGAAAATATGTTAGGGGATCTTGGTGAACCTGCTAACTATAAAGCCGCCATGATGAGTCCTGAAAAGGAAAAATGGCGAGTTGCAATGAATGGGGAAATGCAATCTATGAAAGATAACGGGTCTGATAGGTTGACTTACCTCCAAATGCTAAGGTAGTTGGAAGTAAGTGGCTCTTTAAGATAAAGACTGCCATGGATGGCAATGCACACACCTATAAAGCTCATCTTGTAGCTCAAGGTTATACTCAAACCTATGGGATAGACTACGAGGAGACATTTTCTCCGTAGCGCATATTAGAGCTATTAGATTCTTATAGCCATAGTCGCACTATGACTATGAGATATGGAAAATGGATGTCAAAACCGCCTTCTTAAATCCGCCAGATGAGGACATCTATATGGCGCAGCCAAGGGTTTGTGAATCCAAAGTTTCCGGCGGTATGCAAACTTCAAAGATCCATTTATGGGGTGAAGCAAGCATCAAGGCAATGGAACAAGAAGTTTGATGAAGAAATCAAGAAATTTGGTTTCACTCAAAATCTTGATGAGCCATGTGTATATCACAAAGCTAGTGGGAGTAATGTTATTTTCCTTGTCTTATATGTTGATGACATATTGATCATGGGAAAAGACATTCCAAGTATGCAAGATGTAAAGTCTTATCTTGGAGAGTTCTTTTCTATGAAGGACTTAGGGAAGCAAAGATTTATTCTGGGAATCAAGATCTACCGAGATAGATCAAGGCGTTAATTGACTAAGCCAAAGTACTTACATTGATAAAATATCAAGAGATTTAGTATGCAAAATTCCAAGAAGGGATATTTGCCAATGCAAGTTGAACATGGCTTAAGTAATAAACTATGCGCGCCAACACTGGCCGAGGTGGAATACATGAAGAAAGTTCCTTATGCTTCTACTGGTAGGATCTATCATGTATGCCGAAGATGTACAAGGCCCGATGTGGCGCTGGTAACGTAACATTACTGCTACCGGTATCAATGTAACCCGTGTGAAACACCGGCAAGTCGTTAAGAACATTCTTAAGTATCTAAGGGCTACTAAAGAAATGTGTCTAGTGTATGGAGGAAATCCGTGATGCTAACTTGATGTTACGTGTTTTATGCGCGCCTAAACCGAGCAAAGATGATACGGTCTCAAACCGTTATGTCTTTGTCATTAATGGAGGAGCGCTTGACTGGAAGAGCAAGAAGCAAACAACGGTTATGGCGGTCTATTACGTAGTTTCGAAGTACATAGTCGCTCGTCAGCGATGGAAGTCGATTAGGAAATTCATTTCGTGACTCGGAGTAATGCCCTCAATCGAATTACCTTTAAATGTGTATTGTGACAACTCGGCTGCAATAACATTTGCCAATGAGCCCGGAGTCATGAAGGCTGCATTTTTCCTCGTCGATATCACTATGTTCGAGAACAAGTCGAAATAGGTGAAATCAATTTACTCAAAGTTCATACGATGATAATCTAGTCGATCCCTTTACTAAACCTTTGCCAAAAGAAAACTTACTGACCATGCCATGGGATAGGTCTTCGCTTAGCTAGTAGTTTCATGACTGCGGATTAGTATTTGGATAAAGGATGTTATGAACAAATATTACTTTAATGAAATAAAATAGTTGTTATGTTTATTTTCATTTTCTTAATATTATATCCTATATTTGCATGTTTAATCCATGGATAACTTATGTTATTCTAAATAGTCCGTTGTCAATCAATGATATGGGAATATCATTGAATTAAGACAACTGAAGTTTTGGTAGAATATACTTTTAAAGTATATTGATGCGGGGGACATACCAGATTCACATGATATTCAATGAATTGAATATAGGACTCATCCCAACTTTACATGATGATACTTTTGGATTTTATCATTAAGTATATAATGAAGTGTTTATCCTCACTTGAGATACAGATAACCGATATGAATGTAGTGCATTTGTGTAAGATAGTCTAACGCTATCCGTAATTGGTAGTTATAAGGGCTATTTTCGGAAGTGTTGCAAATTCATGAGTTATGTTTGTAGTCAAGAGAATTTGTTCCTTTGAATTTGTTTCAAAGCATAATACTATTTTGGGCCCTCGTAGGTTGAAGATGTTTGTATGGCCATACCCAAAATCTATCCGGAATAATGCTCGATGATTTGGTAATCTTGTTCAATCATATACAACGAGAAATGAATATTAACTTATGAAATGACTTGATCCATATTCATAGTTAATGTAGTATTAGTAACAAAAGGATAAGTAAAAATGATGAATCATTAAATGGTTTTTCCAAGAGACCATGCTCGATTCGACTGGGAAGGGCGCAGGAAAGCTATACTAACCAATGTCATTACTATATTTAGTAATATCCAAGTGGGAGCTGAAAGGTTTTAATGGATATTTGAATAATAGTATGTCCTGATTCAACTCAGACTTGGATTGCACACATTATATGAGAATTGATGTACATAATTAATATAAATAAAACGTTATTATTATTAATTATTAATCACTAAATAAAACATAACGATAGTTAAATGATTAACGAAGTTTGGTTAACGGTCGTAAATATAACTACAAGGAATAAGAATGAAATTAGATGTCGGGAAAGTTCTAGAATCCCCTTGGGATTGAATAGGCCGATCGGTGGAGGGTTTCCAAACCCAATCCCACTCAAACTTGTACTCCAAGATATGTTAACTATAAATACAAATCAATGTATTCATTATTGACTAACCTTGGATCAATTTGATAACCTAATTTCCTCTTCTCCCTCCTCTTTCTCTTGGCCGATCGCTAACCCTCCCACAAAGGGATCGATTTTTCCAAGTGAAAGAAACTAGTGTTTGGTTTATTTGTGATTCAAGGAACTAGCTTTTCCACATCTAATCGCTATTAGTACGCGGTGTACAAGAACTAAGAGCAAGCACACTTGAGCTTGTATTCCTTGGTGGTCGATTTTTGGGTGGGACGATTTTGTATAAACCCTAATTTAGGGTTTTGGGTTTTGTTACTTGATCACATTATCGTTTGATTACTTGAATTGCTAAAAGGTAAGACTTTCTTGTTTGGTTAATTAATTACATATATTATTCCTATTGTCTTCGGCTGCTTGCTTTGATGATGTTAATTGTTTTATGTATAATTGTTATGAGTATAAAATTCCAACAACAACATCTAAACCCATTTGTTAATTATAGTTTTATATTGAATAGTATAATATCCTTCGTGGCACTTTGACTCGCAACTGATTATATAACATTCTAGTATTATAAAAGTTACAATATATACGTTCTGTCAAAGCTAAGACTGATTTACGCAACATGTATTCGTTACAAATATCATATGATCACAAATAAACATTAGTATTTAAACGGATGATATATCAAAAAGAACAAACTAATAAAGCTCTCATGAGAAGCATATACATAACTAATTGCATTCCAAAAACAGGCTTTAAATCGCAGTATAAATTGATCAAGATTACAAAAAGCTTAATTCTCTTCCTATTCTTGATTCTCAAGAACGACAACGCAACATATATTAATAAAAGTATTTAAATCATTTTCATATAGATACATATATGAAGATATACTTTAACTCTTTAATACATATCAACTTTGTAATAAGATATAAATTGAATTGCTATTTGCAACATGCAGGCTTCATGCATGTATCTCAACAATACTTTTCTTTATGCATAACTACACATCCCATAAACGCAAGTATTCCCTTTCTTGCACCTATTGTCGCACCCTCCGCAATGACTTTGTCCTTCATCACGCGACGCATTTTCCTTGCAACAAATCTCTTGGTTCTTGCATTTTTTCCCACAAAGTCCGCAATTTTGTTTATCGGTCTTCACATTAACACATTTCTTCTTGCAACAGTCTGGACCTGGGCTACCTTTAGCCCGACATAGTCTTGGGTTCTTGTTGCATTTTAGCAAGCCACTTGAGCGTTGGGCAAGGAACCGACTGGCCCCTCTTAGTGAGCCATAAGTAGGCATAAGATCTTTGTCTTCCTCTTCGATTGGTGTTGCTGAAAGGTTTATTGCTAAAGCCATGACAATGATTAGGGCTAGCAAAATTTTCTTTACGCTAGTATTCATGATGTATTGAATTGAAAATGCAAATATCTTATGTTTGTATTTAAGAAGGCTTTGGATGGAGATATGGATGAGGTATTAGCACGTATTTATAGGGGGGAAATGTGATTGAGTTTGAAAATTGTGGTTGTCATGGTAGTCTAGGTTGAATAATAGTTAGGTATTTAGATGGCATTTTTGTATAGCAAATGCTCCACTAAAAGAGTCAGTTTTGACTTTGGATTGTATTTACATAGAAAAAGGTATATTATATATATTATATGTATAATGTATATATGTATTAGGGTTAGTTTGATTGGATATAAACTAAGCAAAAAGGGCATTGATCGTGACTAGAGATCTTTATGATCAAAATAATGGGTTACTTAAGGATATGAGATTTGTAACTTTATATCACCTAAAACCACTACACTTTAAAAATACATTTCTAAACTAATAGTGGCAAATAATTAGGTTTGCTTAAATTGTAATTTTGATTCGCCTTTGATGCAAAAAGTAATTATTATCTAGATAAGAGAAATGGGACAATTTAAGCAAACTACATTAATTTAAGTTTTCAAGATTAAAAAATGAACATTCACACTTTATTAGTAGCTTAAATATAATTATAGCTACAAATATATACCTATCACTTTTTTATTTTGTAATGCACATGTTGTTAACAAACTAATTAGTCAAACTTGCATTTCTAAAACAACACGGTTTCCTTAAGTCCAATGAATTCTATCTTCTTCAAACTGCAAGAATTCAAAATTGTTCAGAAATGTGGTTACAGGAGCACTAGCTTAGCTACAAGTAACTTTTTGTTTGAATTCTATTTTTAGAAGGTTTGACTTTCGAAAGCATGAAGGTTTTTGGACATGTTTTCTGCGAGTTATTAGCCCATCCCTTAAGTTAATCATGTTTTAGGGGTTTGCCTCCTGTTATCATATTTCATCAAGGCCTAAGATTTGGTTTACCTCCAATTTCACCCTTTTAGTTTCACTATTGACAACGTAACTCAACCATATAACACAAGCATGTTCGATAATTAATCCACTTTATGGATCCTTTAGAATTTTCAAGATGCATCGACATTTGCGCTCAAATGTCCATCAAAGAGCTTAATTATTACGTAGTTATGTATGCTAGTAACGCCGACGCCCTATTAACTTTCATGCAATTATCTTGCTCCTTGCTAGCCTTAAAAAATAATACCAAACCAAATCTGTGAACAACGGACTTCTATATATGTATATATGATGAACATAAAGCACATTCCTCTTTGAAGTTTTTTTTTATACACCAGTTTAATTGCTTATGTTATCTACTGATAAATAAAAATTAATCACTTGTTTCCAGTATTTTCATGTTTATTTTCTTAATACAAAATTAGAATAAAAGGCAGTATATGGATTTAAGTAAAATTTAGTTATGATTCATTTGAATAGTGCATGTGTGGAAATTGAAGAGTGATCGGCTAAGCCGCTTATGCATAATTACACATCCCGTAGGCACAAAATTCTCCATATTTGCACTTGTTATGACACTCGCAGTTTTTCTTGTCGAGTATATATTCTTGCACTTCCTTTGCAACAAGTCTCGTTATACTTGCATTTCATTCACAATACCCGCAATTGTTATGACTTGTCAATACATTTACACACCTTCCTTTGCAACAATCTCATTAGACAACATTTCTTCCCACAAAACCCAATTCAAGCATCTGTGTCCACGTTCACATTTGTTATTGCAAACAACTGGATTCACACTCCCCCTTGATCGACATACCTTTGGGTATAGTTTACATTGGTAGAACGGGTTCAAAGCAAGAAGTTGAGTCCTAGGGCTCGTATGAGGGTTAGTGTCGGATAAGTTTACGTCAAGAGTAGTAGTTTTGTCATCAAATATGGATGGGAAAGGGGTGACTAATAGTGAATAAGCAATAAAGACTATTAGTAACCCCATGGTTAAAGATATAAGCTAGCTAGAAGGATGTTTTGGTTAGTTAATTGGTTTGTTTGGAGAATATGCACGGGGTTTATAACTTTATATAGAGGCATATTATGCTTAGAATGGAAAGCTTGAGTTGCAAGTTATGCTTTCTAGGGTACATGTATTCAGTCTATAAGAGCAAATCTTGGTTAAATGGATATGGAGTTGAAATTTTGCATGTGTGGTGTGTTCATAATCCCCAACATAACAAGAAAGCTAGCAACTTTGAGTTCCAATCAAGAACTAAGATTTTGGGTGATACCATCATATCAAATGTTAACCAACAGAATCCATACAAAAATATATATAATGAAATTGTGGTATGTGTTTGATCATGTGTATTATGTACAATTTTCAAAAAAGGTTCCTAAAAAATGGGGTCTCCTTTTGTGCCTACGTCTGCAAGTGTATCTACCAGTTTAATGTTGAAGGAATATCATATTTCATGTTACTTATATAGGACTTGAAGTCATGAAGTATCAAAGTTAAATGTTGTAAGTCAAAATTTAAATAGGTCTAGATAAATTGCGTACAATTTTGCGAGATCCTTGTTTCAAACTTGAGCAACTCAAATGTGTATTTCATATGAATGGCTTGTTAACTCGACAATATTGGGATCTATGTAACCGATTAGAACCGATTTACAAATGGTTAAAATCGGTAAGCATGGTTGTTTATGTGGAAGAAGTTTGATTGTTGACGCCTTAACGGAGTATTTTTAATTTTTTTTTTTTTTTTGGTTTGGTTTTTCCGGTTTCAAATTTGCCCTTGTAAACAAACCTAGTTGAAAGCTAAGCGATAGAGAGACCGCTGGAGAAAGTAACTCGACATGTTTTGCACTCGTGATTTCGACATCCCATGAAAAGCTAGCGCGGATACATTGTTAGAAGTAGGTTAGCAAAACCGACCGAAACCGACAAGGCCCGACAAACCGACCGAAACCGAATCAACACTAAAAGGGTCGGGAGTCGGTATATAAAGTGTGTTATCGGATCGGTCGAGTCGGGATAAAACCGACTCCAACCCGACTAAGCCCGCCAGCCCGATTAATTAATAGGGTTTTCTTAAAAAGTACGCCCCTTTCTGGCTTTCTAGTTTCTCAACTTTATGTCAAACTACTTTACCATTACCCAAAATACGCGTAGGCCAAAAACAATATTCAAGAACTCAAAACTCAAAAATTGATGGATCAATGTCATCTCACAAACACAAGGGGTGAATCAATCTCATCATCTTACCTACATAACATCATTTGCATCTCAACAAAATAATATAATGAAAGTAAGTATTTTTACATGTTTTATATAGTTTAGATTGTATTTATAAGTAATTGATTATAGACTAAGACTTATAGTTTAGATGAAAAAAAAAAAAAAAAAAAAAAAAAAATCGTGTACTGATAGGACAAAGAAACAAAAATAAGTTAATGAAATAAATGAATCATGTTTAGGACTTTAGGCTATTCATGAATCATGAATAATTTGATAGGACATCATGTACACGATTTCCAATTGTTTCAAAGATGGCGAAAGGTAATGTTGATACAAAGTTACTGCCATATTGAGCTCCTACTCGCACCAATTGATGATTGTTGCTTGAGACCAAGCGCACTAAGAAGACGAAAACACCGTTAGGCTTACCGTGGGATTGTCTCCCATTATCCTCCGCCAGAGTAAGTAATCGATTTAGGGTTAAAGGAGAGTTAGGGTTTTGTAGATAGGATTCCCTTTATATACACACTGAATCCTTGTTGGTTCCGTGTTCCTCAACCTTCTACGCATCCCGCCTAAGTCGGTTGGGGAATGATTATCTCCATAATTAGGATATATCCGATATCATGTTACATAAATAACATCGGGTTTGGGTTTCGGCCTAAACACTTATCGGCGTAGCCTGGCCAGGCCGGGCTTATTAGTATTGGCTTCACCGTTCGTATCCCGAATATATACTATACGCCATCATGTCCCCCAGCCTAGTATGCTAAAGGAAGGATCGGATGCTAGACTAATAACCGCAGACAAATAAAATCCATCAAGCGTAGCCAAGAAGCCACAAAAATATACCTATACATTGTATCTAGACATAGTATTTTAAAATGAAAGCCTCAGAATCGGAAAGTAATCAGAAGAACATCACGCCAAGGATCCAACCACATGTTGAAGATAGTTGATCCACGTGTCGCTCATCGCTGATGAGGAAGTCTGATATAACAAGCCGCTATTTTAACTGTGTTTTTCAAATGAAAAACTCAATCCGCCATTGTTAAGAAATCCTCCATTTGCAAAAAACGTAAAACCACCTAATCCAAAGGTAACCTCGCTTTTAAAAAAGAAACAATACCATGTCAAACAAGACGAGTTTACCTCCGATATAACCGAGGGTGAACTTCAGAGTTCACCTCTGCATTATATATACCATTGACGCGGTATCCGTTGTTCCTAAAAGGCATCTATTGCGCATTTCCCCGGCGGAAATAGGGTGTACACACGCTTTTTGAGGTTCGCGAATCAACGGTGCCCATATCTTTATTTCAGACGACGATAAATTATTACCGCATTTATCCCAAAATGTGATCAGATAAGATTACCAACTTCGAGGTTAATTGCCGACCACGGTGATTAACCCAACTATCCACTTATTCGCGGCGTTTCTACCACACAACGCGGGTCGCACGGGTGGGTCTCATTTGCTAAAACGCTGGGCGCTACCAGTGTTATACGTAAAAATGGACGACTCGAACCGGAGAAAGTCTTTTCTCGGTAGAGACGTGTGCTTCCGCCGCTATGAATTTTATACCCAGGACATTGCCAAGGATGAGCCACCGATCATATGTCGTAGAGGATGGAACTCGATAAACCAACCGCATCCCTATTAGTTCCTATCCCGAGGAATTTCTGTTGCATATGGGCATTAGCCGTAATTATTTGGAATGCCGATGAGATGCCAATCTTCGTGGCTTAATGGTCGTTATGGGTGCTCATCCCTTGCACTTCAATTAATGTAAGAGTTTTTCGCTTTTGCACATTATGTAACCTTGTACTTGTTATCTTCATATGCAGAGATGGATCTATTTACAGTTGTAAATTAAATAAGCCGATCCAAGCGAGTGTGGACGCCGCCACCGAAGAAGGAGAAGAACCAATCCTCGATGCCACAACAGCATGCATCGGCAATGAATTTAGGAGAAACAGACCACTCACGCAGGAAGCCGATCACCAAAGCTTGCCAAACCCCGTAGTGCCATCTCCCAGCAAGCTGCCCACCACCGTAGCAGGGGCAGTTCCTAGAGGAAGAAGAAGAAGAAGAAGAGCAAGAATCCGCTTACGCAAAAGATTGCTCGAGGATGGCGCTTAGCTCGTTTAAAAACGCCTCGTGGTCTACACCGCGAATCATCCCCGCTGATGTCATCTCACCCCTCTGCTAATGTCACTGGCCCGCAGTAAGTAATGTTGTTAATGTTTTTTTTTTTTTTTTAATCTCAACCGCTTATATGGGAAATTGACAATGCTTTGTCCGGTATGTGTCCAACAGTCAGCCGAGTCGCCTCGGATACCCTGCATTCTGAGCCTTCGAGCCAATACCAAAAAGATGAGGATGTGTTTGCGGGGATGCTCCAATGGAACAACCGGTTGAAGAGTCGCAGTGTATCGGCGCATCAAGATTCGCTGGTTGAGAAGCTAAAGGCTAAAATTCTCGTGAAAGCAGCAAGGCGCCAAAAGGATCGAAAATTGCTTTCTTGAGGCAATAACCGGCTAGTGCTAAGTCCGAGTAGCGTAGTCTGAGTGGTACGCCGTAAGCAAGCCGATGAAAAATGGCCGATGGGCCAACTAAGACAAGAGCTCAAGCCTCCGGTACAAGTCTTCGTGTCTCGGGCACTAAAATATCCAAGAGCGAAAGGATACATTGACTACAACAGCTTGGAAGAGTTTGGTACAACTGTGAAGCATACGGAAACACAAGAGATGAAGCTGGTAAGCTCGGGGAATATGAGGAATTATATCCTCATCTTATGTCATATTGCCGAGGCAGGTGGCTTATCACCATGGCTCGTTGCTTCTTACCACAATCGAGTCCAAAGAGGTAAGGACGATTTGGTGGGTGGTCCATGTGCCTTAGAGCCGGAAAGCGTATGGAGAAACTTCATGAGGCAGATCTGTTGAGGTACCGGCTTAAAAGGTACCCATTATAATGCGGCTTATGATGAGCTAGTGTCTGCCATGGAGAAAATGAAGTCTTTGGAGCTCCCAATGATTGCTGAGATGGAACGCGACCAAGATTATCCCATAACTGTTATTATGGAAGGGTTGACCTTAGCGAGCCATCGTATTGATAATGCAGTAAGAACCGACTATTTTTGAAGCCCGATATCTCGCAGCTCCAAGTCTGCTTTTGCTCGCCTTGGACATTCTAAATCCCTTTGCTTTAGAGAAAGAAATGTCATTGAAGGAGGTGTTGGAAGCGCATGATACCAGACTTGCTAAAAAGAGGGTATCAAAGCTTTAATTATGTGCTGGGTTGCAGTACCATCTTCCAAGGTCCTGACGGTGCCAAAGAAAGTGTTGCAACCGTGTCAAGGCCAAGATTCCTCCGAAGAGGTCTGCGTGAGGTTAAAGATGCAGCCAACCTACAAGGGTAGCTCATCTCCGAGCGATGTAGTAGTTAGGTGTTCATTGTAAAGTAACAATCCTTTTGTAATAACTCGTAGTTATTAATAAAATCTTCTTCTGTTAAGTTCGTATTGATATTGTTGCAACTTGTAATGTAACGCATTTGTCTGTTTGTCTTGCCTAAAAGGCATATGTGTTGTCTAAGAGTCGATGTACACAAGCCAATAATATAAGAAGTCCATAGTCATGTATGAAAATCGTAATATACTAAGAGATAATTTCTATTTTGTTTTTAGCATAATCGTATGTTGTGATATACAACGATCAAATATCATATCAAGGAATCAAGTGTCTTGGTTCCCAAGTTGTTAAACGGGCACCATATATTGTTGCGCACTCCATCGTGAGATGCGACAAATTATTCCAACATCTGAGAAACAAGGTGTTTAACAAGGATACGTGATCCAATGTTGATAGGTTTGCAACCCTCTTACTCAACAAGTTGTTTAGTAGGTTAACTTATCATTTTACCATCGGTTTATAGTGCATGCATTTGCCGTAGGCAAGAAATAAAAAATTGTTAAGATATACGTGATATAAAATAACAAATGAAAATATGTCGCTGAGTTAGCTAGAAACCGCGGCGTTTTATTGATACTTGCAAGTTTTTATGAGAAATAAATGAGACATTATACTAAGGAAACAAAAGTAAATACATAGATATTTATCACTTTAAAGTGCCGGATGCCAGCGACGGGCCGTAGCCATTCCTATAGTAGCACTCTTAAGGTTGCAGATGTTCCATGCAAGTGGCAGCCACAACCATCCAAGCCTCAGTAGCCAGACGATGTTCCCATGCTTCGGAACTCATAGGGTCCTTCCCATATTGGTCCAAGCACCAGATCTTCTGGTGTTCGTGATCATTGGCGCGGTAAACGAAGTCACCTCGGTTGAATGAAAATTCAAGACTTTGCGCCATATATCCCTTCATCCTCGATTTGATTTTGCCTCCTCAGAGAAGCCGCTGCTCGCGCTTTCTTCTAGCAGGTCTTAGTCGACATCGCCTCTATCATTGGTTGCCACATTGATTTCAAAGTAGTATGATAAAGGCATTCGATTCTACTGTAAGACACCGTCCTCGACCTGAGAAGGTAGTGCCTCCCTGCGGCCGGGTTTTATTGAAGTGCGTGCGCCCATAGAACATGCGATAGTTCTTCTACCCATCTTCCCTTGTGCTTGTCCGCTGCCTTGATTCCTTCACCTAGGCTTCACTTCGCACGCTCAACTAAGCCGTTGGTTTCTGGGTGTTTAACCGACGCCGTTGTCAAGGTGATGTTTAGCTTTTCGCACAGCCTTGAAAGGTTATCGAATTGTTTCCCGTTGTCCGAGATGATTTCCAGTGTAGACCAAAATGCATACAATGTTTTCCATACAAAGCACCCTCCTGATCGTGATTTTGCCACAGCCTTTGCTTCGATCCACTTGGTGAACTAGTCTATGGCGACTATGTGGAACTTTAATCCTCCGATATGGCCAGTAGAAAAGGACTCGCAATCGATACCCCACTTGTAAATGGCCATGGTGCCGTGAATGGTGTTAGCTCCTGTATGGTTGGCGGGAATGGGTCTGTAACTTGGCGCCGACTTTCTTATTAAATCCCGCGCGTCGCGGCATGGTGGGCCAATAATATCTGACCGTGAAGCGCCACCACGTAATCGGTCCTCAATGCATGCTGCATGAACCTCGATTTCTCAAGTACATAGGTTGTTTGTAGGGACCCATAATGGATCCATGGTTGCAGAAAGAGCATCGATACAAGATGTTGTCGGTCCCCATGCCTAAGGCCAGATCCTTCGGCTTCTTCTCGCTCTTGGGGTAATACTCCCTTGCTTATGAATTTACTATTGGTGTCATCCACGTAGGTCCGCTTTCCTCTATTACCGCGATACTTCCATTTTTGAGATGGATTTGTTTTTCAATGTTTCCACCAACACCTGTCTAGATAGGTGTGCAAAGCTTGTGGATGCGATTTGTTTTATGCATCCGCCTTGCGGTTTTCCCTTCTGGAACTGTTTGATGGTAAACCCACAAGCTATGAATTAATGCCTTGGTTTTGTCGAGGTATCAATCATCATGTTTTCCTCCTGGCTATGTACTCACCCAACACGTGGTTGCTACTAGTCCGAATCTACATTTGCTTCCCGTGTTGCGTACACCCATTCGAGATGCAATGCTAGTCCGCTATTGGGCTTCATACATCATTATTTGTTGTTGTAATTCAACGCAGTGCGTAGTGAATTCCATCCCTTCCGGGCTTGTGGTGATGAGGCCCTGCCTCACCCATCTACGCATTGAGGATCCGCTCGTGAACAAGATCCATGGATTCGTAGTTCCTTTGTACTGGTGCAAAGCGCCATCGTGTTTGGTTTTTCAATGATGAAGTTCTGCGAGTACCGCCTTTCACCGCGCAAATATGGTCTGTAGGTGATGTTGTGCTCACCGAAAGCACACACTCATATTTTGAGTCGCCCCATGCATCGCTGGAGATGATTTGTTGATCGGTTGGTCTGGATTACTGCTATTGTGCGCTGAAGTACTGCAGCCGCTTAGCAAAGAAACACCATGCCGTAACTAATTTTTCCATGGCGCTATAGTTCATCTCCGCTTCTTGAATGCTTTGCTTACAAAATAGACTGTGGGTTTGCAATCAATCCCTATCTGTTAGTAACATCGCATGACCGCTTCCATCGGGCTATGATAAATACATAATCAACTCTTCCCCGGTCCGGGCGCCAAGGCACAGAAGCATTGCCGTGTTAAGGTTGCAAGGCGTCTTCTTCTTGCCTCAGAAGTATCGAAAATCACCCTTTTTCATACACTTCGAGTGTTTTGAAAAGGTAATGATTTCATTTGTCACTTCTGATAGGAATTGCTAGACCGCCAGCTTCCTTTGGAGATGGACTTCCTTCAACGCGCGTGAAGGAAGTTCATGACGCCTTTAGTCTTTTCTTCGACACGGTTTATACCGCCGTTCTAATGTATCCAAGGAACATGCCTTCGTGAGCCGGGTACATTTTTTTGATTCAACTTCATGTTGATCTCTCAGAAGTTTTGAACGCTTCAATATCGCGCACTAACTCATCTTCGTATGGCTCTTTATGACTGGTCATCAACATAGACCTCTAGGTTGTGCCCACCCGCTGAAAAGCATTATCTACTAATCACGATAGGTGGCGCCAGATTCTTCGCCAGGGCATTTTGTGTAACAAGTAAACGCTTTGCTTGTGGAAAGGCCGCTTTTTCTCCTCGCCCTCCTTTGCCATCCGGATTTGATGATAACCTTGTATGCATCTAAAAACACTTTAGTGGATATCCGCACAAAGACTTTATTTTCCAGCTTATCTCGGCAGTGGGTGTTAGCCTCTTGTGGGCATGCTTTATTGAGGTCTCATGGTCCACTACATTCGCCGCTACCGTCATTTCTACCATTATCAAGGAAATCCACATGGTAGTAGACTTCTGATGATTCTCGCCTCTACTAGCTTGTGTACTGCCGAGCCATCATACCGAGCCTCCGGGACCATGTATTACAGTATCCTTGTTCGGATTCTCGCCTTTATGTTCTGTAATTGAACGTGGTACCCCGGCCATGTGTTTGCCCTATGCAAAAATGTCCGTGTTCTTTTGCAAGAGCACACACAAATAAGCTGCCGTTGTCCGACAAATGACCCTCCATGGATACTTCCCTGCTCGGGTAGTCGTGGATCAAATCTTCATTTGAACTTTGTCAGGCCTGCCTGATAGGTGTCGCTTTCGCATGTAATCGTTACATTCTTCTATAGCGGCGCAGCTGGCATTGTAAAGAGTAAATAATACCACCTTCAATGGGAATTTAAGCATCTCGCGCCAGATGGCAATCATACATATAATGATATCCCCGGCTCCGATAATGCCATTGTATGGCGAAGGAGATTTGATTACCATGAAATCCATCCAGTCGTTGCAGAAAGGTTTTTATTGCCTACGCCGACTAGTAGACGATTGGCCCTATAGCCATATCTTTTCTCCCAGAAACCATCGCCGCCGTCTCCTGACCAAGCTTAACTGATCAGCAAGATTTCGTGTCGTAGTCGCCAGCGTTCATATTACATAATTCTGCAGATGCTCCACCATTAATACATGCGGTGGATGTCGTGACTTCGCACTAATCTCAACGGGTGATTGCTCTACCATCAGTTGTCTGGCAAAGTAAGCGGGAAAGAGATTGACTTCCACCTGAAAACCGGCCGACCTTCCGCCTAGTAACCACGCCATGATTGTATCATGTATATGGTGTCGGCCTTGTCCTTGGTATCTCTTTTCTTGTTCCCATTCTTCGCCTATCCTTCCCATCCTGATGTTCTGACCAAATGGTCCATCGCTTTCTTACCATCTTATCAATGAGTCAGCAGCTTGGACGATTCATTGGTAAGGTGGCCTTTCTCGCGGCGTGATAGTCACAAGATTCACTTCACTCCCTCCCCGACCGAGGCGATCCGCATGTCTTGGAAAGTTCGCATACTGCTATGGTATCTCCTTTGGAGTCTGTCATGGAATATATTTGTCATTGTCGTTTCACTCCATTGGTATGTGTAATTCGCTACGGTTACATTACTCCCCAAGGATTGTCTCCCTGTGTTGTTCCTCTGCGGACCAGTAGTTCGAGTAGTTTGCTATCCGCCGCAGCAGCCTCTCTCGACGCAAGGACCATGTGTGTTTCATGACCTCAAAAAGGATCGGGGAATATTGTCGCTCAACCTTTGATGTTCTGGTTGCCGATCCCATTCATGAACCCCGAGATTTGAGCACCTGCACGCTTAACTTGTAATGCATTCATCTGCGCTTCCATAAAGCGCCTTGGGATTCCTCATTGCTTTACCCCGGCGAAGTTCAATGGTTTTTGCAAACTTTTTCGCTTGAGTAAAGTTTAGCGAACGCCTTTCTCAATTCTTCAAAACCATTGATGCTTCGGGCAAGCTTGTTGAACCAGTTCACAGACTTCCTACTAGCGGAGTTAACATGTGGCACCATACGCCGGCCGCCAATCGTACGCCGATTCAAAATTTTAGGTGATCATCGATCAATTGCCTTCAGAGTCACATTATGTGCATGCGCCTCTTTGTTCTTCGAAATCACTGGCGCGCCGAGTGAACGATCCACCTTTGAAGGCTCCATGGGAGATATATTTCCTCCTCTGGTCATCAGATCGCTCGACTCGTCCTGTATCGCTATCCTCGCTTGTCCGAGGAATTGTCGTGATGAATTTTCTTCTTCGCGCTTTAGCCGACCGTCCTTCGATCCGGATGAAGGGCTTACTGGGAGTATCGTCAGCCTGCCCCGTTCTCAATTCTCCGGCTACCAAGTTCCGGCATGGATTTACCGGCTCATCCTCCTCACTTTCTTCCAGATGTCGTGAATCGATGTCTCATCATCCTCAATTCTCCTCCCAATTTGATAAACACTGGCGGCTATCCCTCCGCTTTCTTTCTCGACAAACGCTGATGGGGATGTTTCAAACTCGGTCAAATCGAAGCTCCGCATGCATCCGACCGACCTCTTCTTTGCTTCCTTTCCATAAGAGCACCTGGTTTCGTAGGTTTTGTGATACAACCTGCCAGCCTACAACCCCTTCTAGAGTAGAGATTGCCACTACTATACCCTTTTATTTTTATCGTGCTTTTGGAAATTTGTTTCACCACCGCTGGAATGGAGTGGCAAAAGGGTGCCAAGTAGCCGACTTCCGCGCTAGTTAGCTACCGCGTCTGGTTGTCCCCTCGCCAGTTCCACTGAGTAAAGCACTTGGCATTGATCCCGGTTTTAAGAACATCGGTTGTCCCAGTTTGCTTGAAATTGAACCTAAGATGGCTTCTTCCCCGTAGGTCTACTGTTTACATCACTGATTTCCATGCTTCATCATCCTAGTTCTTAGTTCTTAGTGAATGGTCCTACCTTGGACTACGCACTAGTTCTTAGTTCTTAGTTCTTGTTAATGGTCCCACGGATTGTCTCCCACGACATCCTCCCGTGGAGTAAGTAATCGATTTGGGTTAAAGAGAAAGTTGGGTTTTGTAGATCGCATCTTTAACGGGGATGGATTCCCTTTATACAACATGGAACTTTGTTGGTTCCAGGTTCCTCAATCAACCTTCGGCGATCCCGCCTTGTCGGTCGGAATGATTATTCCATAATTAGGATATATCCCATATCATGTTACGTAAATAACATCGGGTTTGGGCCTTCGTGGGCCTAAACACTTATCGGCAGAAATTCGCCAGGCTGGCCATAGTATGTGGCTTCACGTTCGTAACTAATATGACTATACGTGATCGTAATAACTTATGTTTTTAAATTTTAGATATTTTTGTGATTTGTTTTTTATTAACTTATGTTTTTTATTAACTTTGTTTTAGATATCCCGTGCATCCAAGTATTCACCGCTATGTCCAATCCGCCTTTAGCTTAGTGGTCGCTTTTGGACCCGTATATGAATTCTTTAACGCCACCATTGTAGAGGCTGTGTGTACACAAGATTGGATTCGTACATCAAGTAGAAAAATCACTTTGGATAAGTTAGAGGATTTAATGAAAGACGACAAGCTTGCCAAAGGTATACTATTTATTTTAGTAACTAGTAAGTGTATTGTGAAATGCTATGTTAGACTTATGTTGTCATGTTATTTCTAGAAATTCAAGATGCGTTAGACAAACAAAAAGGAGAGCATGGAAAAGAGAAGAATGTTGCGCCATGATTCAAGAATGTTGTCATCGAACTTGATGTGTATTTGATTTGAATGGTTGCTACTGTTATCTTTGCTACTTAATTTGTATTTGATTTGAACTTTATATTTGAACTTTTGTGTAATGCTACTGATTAGAACTTGATGTGTAATGCTAGTATGCTACTGTATTTGGACATATTGCAAATATTGCAAAGTTTGTAATGCTACATTGCTACTGATGTGGAATTGCAAATATTGGACTAGGCGTGTAATATTGATTGGCTGGGCCTGTATTGCAAATCTGGCCAACTTCTTTAATAATCGATGGCAAAGTAAGTCCAAACCGACCGACAAATCCCGCTATATCGAACCAACCGACTACCAATCAGGTCGGGAGTCGGGCAGAAGTTTTGGTTATCTCGGTATCGAACTAGGCTGGTCGGTCGGTCGGGTCCATCCGATGCTCAGCCCTAAGCTGCTCCATGTGAGAATTGTACTCCGGAATTACTCTGGAATTATTTACAGCTTGAAATCCCACATAGATAATCATTTTCACCAAATGACATTCAGACTACAGTACCAAAGGGATTGGTCAGGGTCTAGGACAAATCCATAATTTAAGGCATGCCACAGTTTCCGAAACAAATTAGGTAATCGTTTTCAAAACGCGATGGTAAACTATAAATACTACTGGTATAACTACGAACAAATCTGGTAAACTATTATCTTTGTACGTGAACCATAATCAGAGTCTAGTTAGTTTTAAAGATACACCGAAAACTCAAAGCTCAATACTTGAGCAGGTTCAAAGAGCAGCAGTCTAGCCCACAAAGCCCTATCAAGTATCGATCCCTGTTACAACACCAGAAACAGTGCCACGATCAACCAATTCTCTCGAGTCTGGGATGAATCCAGCCCATGACCTTTTAATATAAAGACTTTTTGTTTGAAGTAAATTGCATAATTAATAGATGAACTATAGTAAGATACTAAGATGTTTAACTAAGTGATCAGTAATCATGAGATTTTACAATGACATCAATAATATCATCGCCTAACGCCGGTTATACATGGGTATATCGAATCCGTCCCAGTATATGAAGGGTAATTTTGCTAACGCGCTCATTTTCTAAGGATACATTTTTCAGCTATAACTGTGTATACTCTATATCTTGATATCCAATCTGGATAAGTGAGCCGTATAAATAATTAAGTTATGCTATTGAAAAGTACAAGGGGTTGTTGAAGCACCGATCGAACTCATGGAGACGTCTGCAGCAAGTCGAAGTTTATACTCCTTGGCTCATAAGGCGCATGGCCCCATCTCTAGAGAACTTCCGAGCAAACAGAAAACAGGGGACTGATATTGCATTACTGTGACACCACTCTCTTCGGTGTTCAGTCTCATAATACACATTGTCTATATCCTGCAAAATGCGAAAATATACGAGAACTGTAAATTATTGTACATATGGGACCTAAAAACAGAAAACGAAGGGAAAATGCATATTAACCTTGATCCTTTTTATTTGTTCAGGGTTGGAACTTGCATAATTATATGTTACAGGATGCCAGCTTCTCGTTTCCATGTTTGTGGCAGACTGGATCCATGAAGTGTATGTCACCGTTCGTCTTTCAAGCTCTCCCTCCAGATCATGCATCTTAGAAAACAAAATTTGACAGGAACACAAAAGACACGATAAGGATCTTTGGAAAGGAAAAGTCGAATTCATACAAACTGAAAATGATGCTTACTGCGAGCAATGTCTGCACATAATGCTCATCAGGGATGCAGTTATGTTGCTTCTGAAGTCTCTGCATAACCAACAATAGTCACAATTAAGTTCTAGGCCGAGCTATAGCACTGAATTCAGGAAAATATGTGATACGGTATACTTACAAGATTTTGTGTTCCTTTACTTGCATCTAAGGGTGGGCGTCTCTGCAAATCATCAAACGAATAATGTTACTAATGGATGAAAACATATATAAGAAATAAGAAACTAATAAGCATTTATCTACAACATACAAAGACGTACTACCTTGCATAACCTCTTGAAAACTGGAAGTACGACATCATCATACGCCACAACTTTTGCATGGCTCCGAACTAAAGCAATCCACTGAAAAATTCAATTGAAAGTACAAAGCAATGTAAATTACGTATAAAGTTGTGATTATTTCCAAGTTTATCAAATGAAAAATATTCTTAACCTGTGAGCCTTTTCGCCATTTCCTCATTGGTATAACTGAAGACATCCTAGGATTGTAGCGACCTTCTTTCCTATCAAGAAAGCTAAAACACAGGAAACATAAACCCCACATCACATCACATCGACAGATTCCTGGAACTTTGGATGTGCAATTTGTATGGAATTATCTTACTATTTCAACTGCAAGTCGCAATCATCAGTTTCTAGTGTTTTGCTGATTATTTAGGGATCAAACAATGAATTTCCAATAATCAGTTTGACAAAATCTGCAACAATACTAATTAAGGCGGAGTACGATTATCTATATGCCCTTGCCACCAAGATACATTGGAAAAATCAACAAGTGATTTTATATGACAAAAGAATGACTAAGCCACATGTCAGTCATTGAATGGATTAGGCATATCTTAACGGGTATCTTAGGCATATGTATCATTAAAATAATAGGAATTCACGGAAAGTAATTATAGCAACTTTAAACAGCAACGCACAATCAAACAGTAATTTCGGCACAACTTGATATTACAACTAACTTCCAAATTACGCTTATTCAACATTATTACACATTTCAAAATGCACATCCAAACACCCCCTATGACTAACAGCATATAGTCTACAACCTACAAAAGGATAATAATAATGGTATTACCTGTCTACAAAACTTTTAGACGAGCCCATGACATAGTTGTAAATGTAGCTAAAGTTATAGAGCGGAACACAACTGCACGAAAAGCGGAAAACCAATGTAATCGTTTGCAACACAGCCCAATAAAGAATGACACATGAAGATAGATATATACCTGTCCGATAAGAGAACAAAGCGCCTGTTAGCCGGATTCTCAAGCGCTGCTCGAAGCAGCAACCTTTCGGCTTGAATCATAGTTGATTCGCCCCAACCTACCTGCATAATCACCACTACAAATCATTCCACAAAATATAAGACACACAACTCAAAAATGCTAATTCTTCGATGTGTATAAAAAGGAAATCCAAATAACAAATTCATCACCTTAATACTATTGGTTAATTGCTTGTTATAAAAGAAGCTGGACCGCGTGGTAGTCTCATCGAATACAAAACCGGGCTCGGAATGAACGTAAATGGAGTAATTAGCTGCATCAGCATTCTGCACAAACGTTATTCATACTATACTATCGGAATGAACATTATATGACTCTCTGTTTATCTATGTAAAATCTAGAGAGAGTGAAAATTGTACTAATCAAATTCATCAAAATATAGGAAAAAAAGTAAAACTATAAGGGGGTGTTTGGGTAAGCTCATATGATCGGCATTTGAGCTTATATGACTCAAATAATCCCGAACCAAGTGTTTAGTTAAGCATACATTGGTGGCCTTATGAGTTTATATAAGTGGTTTTTGCTAAGCCTCAAAATTGTGGCTTATTTAACGGGGTTGAACATGTTTCATTACAAATTACAATTTTACGGTCAATTCCAAACACCTTAACTTATAAGCTTATTAACCCATGTCTTTTCTAACAACTTAGCAACATAAGCTAAACCAAACACTTAAGCTTATTAGCTTATTGATAAGCTAATGCAAACACTGAACATGTGCTTATAAGTTAAGCTCAATTCATAAGCTTAGTCGAACACCCCCTAATACCAACGGGCCTAGATATTATAGACCAATGCTAGTTTAGGCCCGTTAAGATAAAACTATCATTTCCGTCATAAATAATTGTTCAATCCTTATATCAACCAACAAAAAACATACAGTGTAATGGTCTCATTTTTCTTAAACTGTGTGACGGCAATCTTACTACATACAAAGAGAAAACACATTTGCTTAAAACTTATAAAAGCGTAAAAAAATAAGTAATGTTGTTAGACTAAAATGTCCTTACTTATATAAGGTAATGCAATCTCTACTACTTACAAAAAGTGCATCTCTTTTCTTGAAACTTCGAATCTTGAAACTTAAATTAATGCAGTTTGCCTAAATTACCCCTTAAACATGGCAACTTTTTAAAAATCGATAAATTAAATTATGTTGAACCAGAATCACGATTTCGCAAGTATAATTATTTGCCGCTAAAAATGCACACACAAATTAACGCTCATATAGTGGGTGTTTGTTTCGGCTTTTATAGCTTATTTGGTTTTGGGCTTATGTTTCATAAGCTCACTCTTTGAGGCTTATTTTGAGATTTTCCGGCTTATATAAGCTTATCATGTCATGTTAAGTTTATATAATCTCAAAATAAGCCACAAAGAGTGAGCTTATTATGAAACATAAGCCCAAAACCAAATAAGCCATAAGCCTGCTATAGTAGTAACAAAAAGGCTAAAAAGCTAACCTCAAAGAAGGATTGCCAAAGGAAATCAAGAGGCAAATCACGGCGAGCCAAAAACATGAAAGCAATTCTCGGGTTTCCATCAAACACCTTATCATTAAAAACTGGAAGCTTAGATGAATAAGTGTCGTCATCATCATCATAGAAGTAGAATTGGATTCTAAAAAGTGTTATGAGAAGGAATATGAGGGTTAATAAGATTATGGTTTTCCAAATAAGCCATAGATTTGGGGTAAACAATGATGATCTTTTCATTATGTTATTGTTAAGTTAAATTATTGAACATGTTTTAAAGTGTGTTTGTTATATGAAATGAATTGGGTAAAGGCCAGATTGATTAATGAAAAGTAATAAGTGTGTTTGTGTGAATCTCAAAAAACATGATTAATGATGAGTCATGCTTACTTGTTTTGTCTTTGCAGTTAAGTACAAACTGCCTGTAACCAAAGTGTTACCTACCAACATTTTACACTTGTTCCATTTTTACATGAGAGATCCACTTTCACTTCGTGGATTTTCAATACCGAAAGTTTTACTTCTCTAAACTTTTTTTCAGACAAAATCATCCATCCGTTAGAAAAGTTGCAGACAAATACATCCTCTGTTAGAATTCAATTAATAAGACTAACAATGCAAAATTTTCTCCGTTATCTCCTAACAGAGAGAAAATATTAGACAGCTTAGTCCTTAAGACTAACGACTATAAAATAAATCGTGCGTTAATCCTAAGGACTATCTACAGCATTCCACCACCACCTACACCAACCACCACCTATTTTTGTTGATGGTGGGGGCGCTGATGGCTGGTATGGTGCGTAGAGGTGGGTGGCGCGGATGGTGGTGGTGGTGGTGTTAAAGGAAAGTGGTGGTGGTAGTGGTGGCGGTGGATGGCTGTGGTGGAGGTGGTGGTTGGTGGCGGGTGGCGGTAGGGATTATGGCGAGCGTGGTGGTAAAGTGCGTGGTGGGCTGGTGGGGCGGTGGCGGTGGTGGTGGCTACGGGAGCGGGGTGTTGAAGGCGGAGCGAGTGGCAGGTGGAGTGGTAGCGGCTGGTGTGGTGGGCGGTGCGGCGGAGTGTGCATTCAAGATTTAGGACTAACGATGCAATAAAATTTATTGCATCGTTAGTCCTAAGGATTAACTGGGGAAATATTTTCTTCCATTAGGAGATAACGAAGAAATATTTGTACCGTTAGTCTTTATTAACCTAATTTCTAACGATGGATGTATTTCGCCAACTTTACTAACGGATGATGATTGTACAAAAAGTTTGGGATGTAGTGAGGTAAAGGGCGAAATCACGGGGATGTAATAAGAAGAGTTTGATGCAATAGGGGAGGCTCGTGAATGTTGGTGTAAGTCGTGTGGCATCACACCCACTACTTTAATTTAAGAGTGCAAGGTGCAGTTCACACCTATAACTATTATATGTGTCGCCACGTCAGCTTATACCATATAACACTCCAATAACATAAACACCTTCCTAACTAAAACTATTATAGACACAAATGGGTCCCATTATTTTTTCTTTTTCATTTTTTTTAAGACTCGCACTTCTACCGGTCCTAGCTATAACTATTTTATGTGCCTATAAGTTCCATTTTTTTCCACTTTTTTTTTGTTTTCATTTTCTTTTAAGAGCACACGATACCCTGGCTGGCATGAGTACAAAACCGTTTGTTCCCATACAGTTCCGTTGCTGACAATTGTTTGTTGAAGAAGATGTATATCTGATATGTGTTTTTTATGAAGTTATGCTGGGACCATATTTGTTGATGCTTGCTTGCGGGTTCCTGATGTTGTCGAATGTTTATTTGTCCTATCAAACATTACTGAACTACCATTCTTGCCTCAAAGGTACAGCTGTTTTTCCTTTGGTTCATGACCTTTAACCTATACAAATTGTAAATGTAATCTACTATTTTTTAGTGTCACTAAAACTTGAGGCTTAAGAAAAATACATGGGAACTTTCAAGTATCTACGCATACACCGCCCGCAAGTGAGACTCCGGAAAAGCGGTGGGAAGTACTTGGCCTTGGCCTTGCCCAATGAGTGTTCATGCACACCGTGGCAAGCATTTTCAGAATTCTATGGGGCTTGATGTTGCATATTTATGCCTTTTTCATTTTTTTTCTTAAAATCATATGGCTTGGGATTGTAACCATCACAGTGCCAAACATTATTTCGACCACGTCCACGGCCTCGGCCTTGTTCATTACGTGTTGTAGCTACGCTCACGACCACGCCCTCGACTTTTGTTGTTGTATTCACTTCAGCAACGCAGCGGAACTTAATGCTTGATGATTTTTCAACAAAGCTCATTATTTTGTTCAGCAACAAGGAGAACGGATATTAGTTCATTGTATTTTTTGAAACCACGTTTCTATATTGTTTCGTAAAGTATATTGAAGCAAGGAAAGTAGAGAAAGTTTTTTCTAGCATGTCTTCATCGGTAATTTTTTCACCGCACAATTTTAGTTTAGATGTGATACTAAATATTGGAATTGTACCGCTATTACACTTTCAAAATTTTGCAACCTGAGGTGCATCCAATCATAGAGAGCTTTTGGAAGAATGACTTGAACTTTGCCATAATGGGTCTTTCACCGCTAAATATTCCTTTTTAAGGTCCTCATGAAGATGATGACGGAGGAATATCATGGCTTTGCCACTTTTGTGCGAGGGCCGTATTTCCGCTGATTGTGTTTCTCCCAAATCTTTTGCAAAATGGATCTCAACATCAAGAGTCCAAGGGAGATAGTCTTTTCAAAAGATGTCAAGAACATGCTATGGTAAGGAAAATAAAATAAAAATAAATAACAACACGCCAGTTAATTTCCTACCTCTTTTTAGTTGGAGCAAACTTCGTGTTAATAACGACAAAAAGTAATAAACAAGAGTAAAGAGAAGAGAGGAATTATTATTGAATAGATCATCACTGGAGATTACAAATGGATGTATTTATAAGGGTAATAGTCTAAAACCCTAACTTGTTCTTAAAGAATATGATGAATAGACATAACTCATAAGTTCATACATAATTTATAATATAAAGTAGTTAATGGGCAATTACAATTTGGTTAAAGTAAGTGATTGTGAAATTCGAAAACATATGGTTGATTTGTATCATTTCAAATAAATGATGACTCACATTGTGAGTAAAAATGGTGGTTCGGTGGTGTGTTAAATGCTGATGTGGAGTTGGTGGGTTTGGTGACGATAGTATCCAACCTAAGGCTGGTTGCAATGGTGACCATTCAACACCACTACCTTATCTTTGACCTCAGCATCACATCTTCATTCAAAGATATGAACAGCCCCCCTTCACTTTTCAAACATATCTATACTACATAAAATAAAACAACAAAAGTGGAAAAGTGGAAAAGTGAAAAAGTTTAATGGTCAAATGAGAGAGCAATATATTTGTGTAATTACCTTATTAAAACACCCAATTACTTAAAAGTACAATAATTTATTCACATTGTACAACCAATTAAAACATATCTACCAAATTAAAAACAACTAATTAAAAAACCCCTTATTAAAAAGTACAATGAAATTTTCACAATGTACAATTTAAACAAGCTACAATATAATTCTAAATATAAAATAATTAAACAAACTAATTAATGTTATTTTTAAAACACCCTAAAATGAAAAGTACATGTTATTATACACATTATACAAATTAATAAAACATACAAAGCTTCATACATGCTAACAAGTTGATTGCATATATTTTAAAAATCGGACCGATCAACGGTTCAACCGAAACCGGTGTCGCCATCGGTTCTACTAACCAATGTACCATCCCGAACCGATACAACCGGTGAATCAAGTCTCATCGAGATCTATTTCTCCGGTAATAGTCACAGGTACTCACGCCGAACGCTGCGGGTACCCCGCTATATTATATATAAGGAAAACCAAAAGTAAAAGTAAAATTTGAAACTATTAACATATTGAAAACCGTTTACAAAGTACGCTTCAAATCCAGTGGGTTGACCCTGTTTAATTAGACCCGTTTTGACCCAACATGTCATATTGACTCTGGTTAAATCGACCCTTTTTGGACGGGAATGGTTCAACTGGTTGAACCACCCGGGTGAACGGGCTTCAAAACGTTATGTTAATCCCAAATCTTCAAACTTTTTTATTTTTCGTTTAAAACCCATAAACTGCTTTTAACACAAAATGATCCGTCGCTATATAAATATATTATCTATATTTTTTTCTTCAAAAACAATTATAATGTTTTACAATTATGAGAAAATACCAAGTAGTGACATTTAACTTTTCAATATGCTAAATACTCATTTCAAAAAAGAGGTAAATGTGCCAAATTTTACAAAATAGCCAAAATTAGCCAATTTTTATTTTATTTTGGGCTAATCGTATTCACGCTAATTTTAGTCACCATTAATCTCATCCTTGTTAGTTTTACTAACAAAGAACGCTGTGTTATTTTATCCTATAACTGATGAATGTTTGCTTTCATTTTCATTAAAGGATTTTATATGTTGTTTGATAGATGTAAGAATTTTTCTAGACTTTAATTATCATATAAGCACAACCGTTTGCAATTGCATTTTCATCGGTTTATGTTCTATTTTAAACGCTACACAAAACACTCACCACAATATCACAAATCAGTAATTATCTGACGCTAGAAGAATGTGCTGTACAAGCTGCACTCGCCTACTACAAATAAAATAAACAATAATAAAACACTCACTTTTCACAAATGCCAAAAGACGATTGGCATCACCTTTCGTCCAATTTTTTTCTTTGTTTCACGCGTGAGGATGGTTGATGCAATAGGGGTGGCTCGTGAATGTTGTGTGGAATGCTACCACACCCACTTACTTTAATCTAAAAGTGCAAGGTAATTTACACCTATAATTATTATATGTCAGCCACGCCAACTCTTGCACTATAACACTCCAATAACATAAATATCCTCCTAGCTATAACTACTATAGGCGCCAATGGGTCCGATTATTTTTTCTTTTTCATTTTCTTTTAAGAGCACACGGTTGGTCTTAGCTATAACTATTATAAATAAAAAGTTCTATTTTGTTTACTTTTTCATTTTCTTTTAAAAGCACACGATATCCTGGCTGGCATGGGCACAAAACGGTTTGCACCCATACAGTTCGGTTGCTGACAATTGTTTATTGAAGTAAAAGTATATCTGATATGTGTTTTTTATGCAGTTATGCTGGGGCCATATTTGCTGATGCTTGCTTGCAAGGACTTAATGGGGTTCCTGATGTTGTCGAATGTTCATTTGTCCAATCAAACATTACTGAACTACCATTCTTGCCTCAAAGGTACAGTTGTTTTTCCTTTGGTTCATGACCTTGAACCTATACAAATTGTAAATGTAATCTACTATTTTTTAGTGTCACTAAAACTTGAGGCTTAAGCAAAATACATAGGAACTTTCAAGGTACACTCGCCTGCAAGTGAGACTCGGGAAAACGGTGGTGAAGGAAGTACTTGGCCTTGGCCTTCTTTCTGAGTATGAGAAACAAGTCTTACAAGCCCTCATACCTGAATTGAAGTCATCCATAGAGAAAGGAATCAAGTTTGCCAACCAAAGCTAAAACCTTCGAGGAACATGGATAGCCTAAAAAACATCACATGTTGCATATAGTCTGAAGTTTTTTTACAATCTGCCGAATAAAAATGGAGGCACATTGCTTACCTAATACAATCTGTATCTTTGTACCTATACCCCGAGTATAAATGCGTATAAAGTAGGGGTGTAATATAAGAACAATTCTATAGTTTTCAAGCTCTGTCCTGTTACCAACAAGAGCAATACCAGATATAAAATAATCAACCTGTGTAGTTTCAAACGTTCACTACCATTTGCAATAAAAATCGCATGGACTCTCAAAGTCTCAACGAGTCTGTATTAGGTGTCTAAATTTTATATTCGCATACTTAAGTCACCTACATCGTAGAGATTAGAGACAAAGGTCCAATTGCAAATCGAATATATGCTACCGATCACATTTGACCTGACGGATCACAATCATCACAGATAGACGAGCAACTGCAAGGACAACAATGAAAAATATATATACTGAACAGCATATGTAAATAAGTAAATCAAGATGTTCTTATACAACTGCATAACTGTGTTCGTAGAATTATGATGCATATCAAAGACTACCGATATTAATCAAGCTGCCAATATTCATATCAACTACCTCAAAGGACTATAAAACCATATCAACAACCATACTAAAAATAAAAAGGCAGTAGATTAATTCTATAATCTCATATCAATTCAAGTCATCAAAAGTCATGATAAACAAAATAAGCCAAGCAATTAACCATTTGGCACTACTCAAAAAATTATTTCCCATTTTCAAATTACCTCAAAAAAAAAAAAAAAAAAAATCCTAACTTGTTTCCTGTTTCACTTTCTCTTCATTCGCTTCTTTCGCATTATCCGCTTTTTCTTGTTCTAATTCATCAAGAGCTTGTTTTTCAGCCATTTTTTCACCTTCTAAAATAGGAGCATAATAATCCTGATTAGCTTCCATACATTTCCTCAAAGCAGAAGTAGCTTCAACACATTTCTCAACAATATCTTCATCACCATTACTTTGAATACATTTTTCCCAATTTGTAAAAGTTTCTCTACATCCACCCTCTTTCATGTATGCACAAAATGGGCACTCACCCTCTTCTTCTTTTTCCAAATCTTGATCTGGGTTGTCATTATCTTGGACTGGTTTTGATGTTTCTTCATTAGGGTTTAGGGTTTCTAGGGTTTCTAGGTTTTAGGGTTTTAGGGGGTTTTGAAGTGTTTTCTTGATCTGGGTTTGTTGGGTTTTCAGATGGGGTTTCAGACATGGCGGCTGTGGTGGCGGCCGTGGTGGCGGCTGTGGTGGCGGCCGTGGTGTTAGGGTGGGGGTCGTCTGGTGGTGATGAAAAAATGGTTCCCATTGTTTGAATTTTTTTTGTTTTTTTTTTATAAATTTTTTATTGGTTTTTCGGTTTGAACTTTGAAGTGAAATTTTTGAGATTTATTTGGTTATGGTGACTTGAGAAAAAAGAAAGATGTTGTTGTGATTATTTTGGCCATGAGTGTATGTTGTGATAAAAATGAAAGAACGACTAACCGACCGGACCGACCTAGACGTTACCAGATGCACCGCACCAGATCTCTATTCTAAGTTATCTGTGTTTCATTTCAGCTGATTAGGTATTGGTTGCCCGACCAAACCGAATTATTTTGGCCAGTAGACTTCAAACGGCCCCGGTCCGACCGACATCGACCGGATCGACCGACCTAATTAATATTCGGTCTCGGTCTCGGTCTTGTCGTCCGATCCGTCCCTAATCGATGCCACCCCTTATGTTGCGATGTGGTTACCAAATTAGTTGAATGTTTACATCATATATAAAGCTACAAATCGCTTATGTTTTTTCATGAGTAGATCCTGATTAAATACAAGGATAAAGATTGGTATCTAAAACTTGGCGACTAATTTCATGCCTAACTTACGGTCATTAGTTTATCGAGTTGCGAAGAATGAACTGATTGTTGTAACCGATGAATTATTGTTACACAAGTTTGATTATAAAATTAAACATGAATATATATTCAAATCATTTCATACAACAAATAACCATCTTTAGTGTTTTGATTAAGTTGAACAACCTATGATGGTATTTAGATTGTTCCATATGAGTATCATAAGTAGGTTGATCACTAACCCTGCTTCTCAACCGAGAGGTCGTATTGATTCACTCCCTACAGCCGGAGGCCTTTCTACCTGTAGAATGGAAGCACTCTCTACCTGTGTAGGGTAAAGGCAAATCATTATCTTAACCTCCCATACACCAACTTTAGGGCCCCATAACCCGTGAAAGATATGATGGTATTTACTTTTTACATATGAGTACTTCATACCTCTACAACTAGATATTGCCAAAAGACTCGAAAACGACTTGTTAACTTCTACGTTTTGATACACCATGATCAAATCCAAACACTTTATTTGTATTGTGTTTTTATACAACCTTAAGCAGTTAGTAAATACTACAACATAACATGTTTAAATTAGCAAATCAAAGACTATCCACTCATCATGCCACACAACTATGTCAATCATAGTTCATAAAAGTTTCAACAGTTCTATAACTCTATTATTGCCTGTAACATTTTCATTATCTGGTAATCAAAACCATTGACAAATGTTGTAAAATAGTTTAAAAAAAAAAAAACATAGCCAACACTTCTATAACTCTATTTTTGCTGAGATAAAGAAAAAAAATATGAGATGATAACGCCGCCTTTTACTTTGACGACCATTGAGGTCCAAATAAATTAGGTATGTCAATTTTGTCTTTAATCAATTGAAAGAGTAAAATTGATATTCTCACATTGAATGAGAGTGTACTACTGTTTCGATTTGGATGAAGGAGAAAAGAAAATGAAAGTGAAGTAAAGTGAAGATATTTTACTCTTCAAGTTTCTTGAGTTTTACTTATAGGAAGAAAATGAAATTAAGTAAATTAGCTTATTTGGGTGATTTTGGAAGTAAATGGTTTCCTCCAAAAGTGGGCGGAAAAGAGAGTGTTTACTCCCACTTTACTTCCCTTTTCTTTAATGAAAAAACTGGAGAACACAGCGTTAGTAAACTTTTCTAAAGATTTGTTCATTTTCAAAATTAACATTTATTATAAAGAAGAATATAAGTATCGCCTAAAACTAGGTATTAATTGTTAGTACAAAAAGTGTGACCGTTAGAATGAGTGTGTATGATGTTGTTAGGTTGGACCAACATTGCCGGCTAATCAGACTAATCTGTGATTGGTTGAATCAATGCACAAGTAAGAGTAAATGCTACCTTACCGCAGACGACTACATGACTCTGGCAGAGGTATACATTCTGTCGAGATACTGTGGTGGCGTAGAATGGAGAAACAGACTATGGAGAGGGTTAAAACCCCTTTTATGTGCTGGCGCCAATCGTTGTGGTTTCTTAAAACTCGTATATAAAAATTAGTTGCCAAGTGGGACCCTTGTCGGTCAAAGTTCCGACATCGCGGATGCGAACACGTAATACTTTCCGCCAGAGGTTTGGTCCGCTAGGATTCTCATCGGTCTTTGATTCTGACCGTAGCTAATTTTGCTATTGTGCTTATTGTCGATCCAACACTTATGGTGTTTTGTTGTTGGGCCTGAGCCCAAAATGCGTATAAGACGAGCTAAACCCAATAAACATAATACGTATATACCATCATTAATCTTTTTATTTTGATATATCACAAACTTAATACTCGAAAATTAAATATGTCATTTCCTAATGCACAATATAATGACAAAACTATTCCAAACTTTATGTTTTTGAAAAAGAGAAATAATAGTCTCACAATATTTTTACAAAATAAAATCCTAACACACAAGTGGCAAGTAAGTTGTACCAATAAAATTTTATTAAATTTTCTTTTCTTCTTCACAATTCTGTAAGTGTGACACATGTAGTGTGCATTCTATTTAATGAAAATTGAATAAGTGTAACATCGCTATCTAAAAAAAGATAATTTAATCTGAGACGAAGTGAACATGATAAAGAAGATTGTTATAAATATTTTGTAGAATACGAAATCGTTTTTTCTGACTAGTTTACATCTTTTCTCCGTCATACAACATTAACAAGGGAAAAACATGCTAAATGTATATGCTTTTCGCAAACCAACTTAACGAGTTACTCATTTCGTTTCATAACAAATGTTCACTACAAAAGTGACACAATTTTAAAAAAGTTATAGTCAACCAATAAAATATTTTTTTCTATTTTTAAAATACTCCGATTGGTTAGAATTCAAAAATAAACATTTGTTTTAAAATACAAACTAAAATAATAAGATCGACATTTAATATGACATAGGAGAAATTATATTGAATGAAATATTTCAATTTATTCTTCTTTTTCCTTTTGTTCAAAACTTACAAACTCAACTCCAGGAATGATAAAAATCAACTTCTTTTCCTTCTTTGTATACATGAGTAAATTTTCTTGCTATTCGTATCCAAAAGATCCACCCTCAATTATGATGGCTTATGGTACGCTATTAAGAGTTCTAAACAAGTATGTAAAATGTTTATACTTTCTAACCATTGTCTACCGGTATGGATCAAGATAAGCAAATTCAAAACTAAAACAGGACTAAATTGCTACCGAATGTTTCTTGGTATCAGTTCTTGTAAATCGGTGAGAGCTTTGTGCATAGCATGTAAGACCATCTTCTTTATCTGCCATGCATGAAAAGATACACTTCTCGTTTATTTTACTAGAAAATATGATATGATGGCATAAAAATGACGTAAAGGGCAATATTATGTTACCTCGAGTTTGTCCTCTCTGGCCCTGTGATCTCTTGGAAGCTTGCGAAACTCGTGCGTTAGTCTGATGCATTCTTGTATGTTTTCTGGAGAAACAAAGTCTACCGCAACTTTTGTACATGACTGCAAATAAATCAAGAAATAAATTAGAGGTTCGGAAGGTTATTTGTATGCATTTCCACATTAAGCACATATCTACAATTCTATTGAAAATTTTCCTACAACTAAACCAAATGCAGCCTTATGGTTTTAATTTTGTGTTTCAAGGTATTTTAGTGGTGATTTGTGTTGGATAAAGTAGAAAGTAATAAATAGAAGAATAAATTGCTCAAACAAAAGATAGAAGAATAAAAAGAGGTGGGGGTAGGTAGGATCAAAGGTTTATTTATAAGGGTTCAAAAATAGATTGGTAGAGAGGAGGGTTCATAAGAGTTTGCAACTTTTCAAGAGGGTTCATAAATGGGAAAAAGGTTCAAGTGGGTGCATAAAGGTTCAAATATTGGTCAACGTGAGGTTTGCAAAAGCTTTGTAAATTCGTGGTTATTTTGCAAAATAGCTATACGGGTTAATTTCTCACCTTTTTAGTTTAAACTAGCGATGCATCGCCGTACTCAAATAAATTTACGGATATCAAAAATTTAAGATATCTCGTCTGTCGCATCGGAGACGGTTTGCCTGCTGTTCCTTCGCTTCTGACTCTGAATATTTGTGTAATATACTTTATTATTTACATTAGTGACTAGGGGTGTTCATCGGTTTGGTTATCGGTTTATTCGGTTTGTTCGGTTCGATTTGTTCGGTTAATTTTTTTTCCTGGGTATAACCGAAAACCGAACCGAACCAAATTAAATTTTAACTAAACCGAACCGAAAACCGAAAACCGAAAACCGAACCCCCAATAACCGAAAACCAAACCGAATAACCCGAATTACATAAATTTAATTATTTATTCATTTATTTATATATATATTTAAAAAAAAATTCAAGCTTAAAAAATATTAAAAATTAAGCAAAATATTATATATATATATATATATATATATATATATATATATATATATATATATATATTATAAAGAGTTTTAATATATTTTTATATAAATATATAAAAAATATATATATATATTTATTTAAATTCGGTTTGGCTTGACAAAACCATAACCGAACCGAAAACCGAACTTTTATTTCGGTTCGGTTCGATTTTGGCAAATTCGGTTCGGCTACGAGTTCGGTTCTATTTTCGGTTCGGTTCGGCTTTTGGTTTATTCTGATATTACCCAACCCATTTAACACCCCTATTAGTGACATTTTAATACTTTGAGTTGGTTGTACAAAATGCTTTAGAATTTATATTTCCTTAGGTAAAAACTGTTTTAATAACTGCATTAATTGTATTTGTTAACCGTTAATTAATGATTACATTAAATACTTTGATCACATTAATTGCGTTTTAATTATGTGCAAGCTATTCAATCTTAATATAATAAGCAATGCCGAATTTTAAGTATTTTTAATTTTAAATGACATCTATACATTATAAGATAGTATCACTACTAAACTAATGATTTGCTAACGATAGCCCATTGTAGTTATTTTCCATTTTTTTTTATACTGAAGAGGGGAAAATGGTTGGGGATTCAATAGTATAAAAGAAAATGCTAGTTGACAATATTAAATTAGGGCAAATATAAATGTTTTTGGTGGCAAAATAATGTCATATTAGTTTGAGGGTATTTTAAGTTATATTGCTAGTTAAATTTCAACAGGTCATTCGTGCATTATATGTAGTATATCTATATAAATAAAAGTCTTATATTTTGATCATTTTTGTTCAATCGAATCCAATACATGTGATCACCTAAATATTAACTTTCATAAATAAAGTTTACATTACATGTTTGCAATGAAATCGTTGAATAGTGTGTGTATTCTCATATAAAAATAAAATAATAATACATCCACCTTCGTCTTACATGAAATCTCTGCCCGATCATCGGTTGGCATTCATTGGACGTTTAACCTTAAATTTTTTCGCAATGGTTACTTCCCTAAACATTTTGTATGCTACATTTAACAAAATGACTTTATTGCAAAAAATCTCTCGACTTTGTAATTTTATTAAGACTTTTTAAATAAATTCTTTTTTCTACCCGCACAAAATTGCAAAATTGTGACCATAAAATAATTGCAAAATCATGACCAATAAAAAATTGCAAAATCATGACCATAAAAAACATTTAAGGGTTATACCATTGCAAAAAATAAATAAATATTTAAGGTTAAACCATAAATTGGTGAAAATCTTGGAGGTATTGTTGGAAATCATTGTATAGAAGCTCGGAATGCGGGTCTTGAAAGATCAACTGCGATATTTAGCCAACTATTTACCGAATTTGGTTCGTTCTCTATTTGTATTATGCAACTTGATGGATGTGACTAGTGCACCGATCATTACTTTGATGTGCCGAAATCTTGTTGATCCTTCTTGATTGCCCAACGATAAGCTAAAATGCTTATTTCCTTCGAATTTATTTATCGTGAGGTCTTACAGATGTGAAAAAAATTATCTTTCATTATAGCCCAGCCCGAATATACAAGAAATATATCTTGGTATATTTCACATATTCACAATGAATCATTGAGTGTATCTTCGTTAAATAGATGACGTCGGATTGATACATTGATGTTCTTGTTCGAGTATGCGAACACCCATAATTGTATGTCAAATCCAAAGGTTGGTTGTAGCATTAGTGTTGGCACCACATGACCACTACAAATCACTTGTAGCCTACATGTTGGCACCCGATGACCACTTTGAGTATATTGACATTTCCATGCTCCGGGGCGAAAATTTCCAATGTAGTATGATTTAAGGAGTTGTTTTTCTAGGCTTATTTGATGGGTTTATGAGCTTATTGAAAATTTCATAAGCTCATAAGTTTAACTTTTATGGCTTTATAAGCTTGTGAACTTTATAAGTTATAAGCTCAAGTAGACTAGCTCACAAGCCCACAAAATGAGCTTATTAAACTTTCAATAAGCACCCCATCAAAAAAACTTAGACAAACACCTCCCATTAGATGTCATGAGCATTAACCCTCCTTAGGCATTCACCTCCAAATACTTTATCGACATTCAATGGCAATTACCTCATTTAGTTTTACGCGTGCCATGAGCTAATTGTCAAATTGCGGCAATGCATTTTCATAATCATGATCATAACACATCCTTCGCGATTAGAGATGCCTTGTAAAATTTTGTAACTTTTGAAGGAATAAGTCTTATACTTAATCCATATTTTGTTGAATATGAAAGGATAGATTTTATGCCGTCACAGCCAAAGGGCGACGCCGTCGCAACATGCTCCAAATTTGTGACGGCTCAGTAGCGAAATTGCTATTTTGTACCTGACGACGTCATGTTTTTGATATTGCAGTTAATTTAATTTAATTATTCTTACAAAAAAGTTTAAGTTAAGAGAAATATGATATAAGTAATCTTTTAAAAGAATAATATCATGGATACATATCTTCTTTCACCTTTAACTGATTTTGGTAATTACACAAAAGTTTGGAAGTAATATGTTTAATGTTCAACGACGGTCTTAAATTTAGAAGTTGTAATGTTTTGATGTCACTGATTATTTGGGTTTCTAGTGTTAAAATGGCCCATTAAAGACGCGGACAGAAAGCCTTTTAAAACAAGGGTGTGTGCTCACGCGAAGAAGTTATACTCTAATTCAAAAAAGTAAAGCCACCATTCTTCAGTGATGAGCTCTAGCGAACAAATCAGGTTTCACCTAAAAAACCCAAAAACTGAAACTGAACTAAAAAAACCAAACCAAATTTATAAGCAAACCGAATTAATCAAAACCAAACCAAACCGAATTAAATATTTGATTTTCGATTCAGTTATGGTTTTGGCAAAATGAAAAGCAAACCGAAAACTTAATATATATTCAACTAACAAACATTTAGCATAAATATATAATTTTTTAAACTTAAACAAGTAGGGGTTCGATCCTCACTCATCTCTTACAAGGCGGGGTCCTTCTACCTTTGGTAGAAGCCGGAAAACCTACTACCCAGGTAGGGGTAAGGTGTCTTCTGTCTATATCCTCCGAAACATAGGCAGTATGGGTACCATAACCCGTGGAAGACGTTGGGTGTTACTACTTTTTTTATATAATTTTTTAAACTTGAAATTTTGTTTTTTTTTTTAAATCTGAATAACTAAAATTATGTAATTCGGGTTATTTGGTTTGGTTTCCAGTGGTTCTGTTCGGTTTAATCCAAATTTGTATTTGGTTAGGTTATCGGATTTTACCCAAAAAATTTAACGAGCAATGAATACATAAGAACCGATAAAGACCCCTACTTTAAAATAGTAGGGGTGTTTGGCGGTTCGGTTATTAGATTGTTTGGTTTATTTGGTTCGGTTAAATTTTTTTAGGGAAGAACCGAAAACCGAATTTGAAATTCGGTTCGGTTTTCGAGTTGACCCAAATAACACGAATTACATAATTTAGCACAAAAAAAATTTTCAAGTTTAAAAAGTTTTATATTTATACGAGGAAAGAGTTCAGTTTTCATTTTGCCAAAACAATATCCAATCCGAAAACTGAAATCTAATTGCTTAGGTTCGGTTTTGGTAATTCAGTTCCGTTACAAATTCGGTTCAATTTGGTTTGGTTTCGGTTTTCGGCAATTAAGGGCTAAAAAGGCTCACATATTTTCTTACGACAATTAATGGCTAAAAAGGCTCACATATGTTAGATCACTAATCGAGATCTCCTTAGCTTACACTATTTCTACTACTTATAAAGATTGTATCTCTTTTATTGAAACTTGAATCTTGAAACTTAAATTAATGCAGTTCACCTAAATCACTTAAGTACCCTTTAAACTTGACAACTTTTTAAAAATTTGACAAAGTAAATCACGTCTTTTTTATCATTTCTAAACTTGACAATCTTTCAAAAACATACACTATATTAATTTTAAAAAACACGTCAAAAACACACGCTTTGCATCAAGCATCAAACCAGAATCACGATTTCGCAAGTATAATTATTTACCGCTATACGTCATCACTTTGCGCGGATATTCGTCTAGTAAACTCATATGTGTGGGTTTGTAATCACGGCATCTTCTTTAATCGATGTTCTCCGGGTGGGTTTTAGCTCTAACTAAGTAATGACTTCAATTTTATTTTAACTTTTTTTTTGGGTAACCATGGTTTCCAACCTTTCAGCCGACTTATCCATGGCACGGGGTTCGAACACACTACCACACAGATTCAAACTAGGCAAAACCCTCCCTTTTTCAGTAGGTTGGCGTGGACACTACATGATTATTTGCATTACACCTTGCAGGAATTGAACCTTTAGAGACCTTGCACATGTTATATGCAAGGTCAATTTAATCATTATCGGGAAGAGAAAAGAGACATAATTTTCAAGACTTTTAACTGAATTTAACCATTAATACATGACCTCATATAATTCAAAGCAATTCTAGCCACAGATGTACAACTGTTCCTCTCAATGATAACTTTTGCAAAATGGAAACAAGGAATTGAAACTTGAATCTATGGAAATTTCAAATGTTGGGCCATAGAGTAGACACAGGTCATGAGAAAGGGATACATAAAGAGCTGCAGAGCTTGAGCCAGGAGGAAAGCTAGTCGACATGTCTAAGAGTAAGAGGGAGTGGGAGGGCTTCAGAGAGAGGCCGCAGATGAAGACGCAGACATTTTCAATAATTTATATGTTATTAAGTAGCTTAGGAAACCTATGCCTTGGCATATTGTTAGGATCATATTTAAGGTATCTGGCTATTAATATTTCCATAATTGACCTTACTCCTGAAGGTCAAACATGTTCGTTCTATGCATGAACTGCATTTGGAATATGTTGTGCAAACCAACAAAATTTGTGGGTGGGAGATAAGCTGAGAAGTCGTCGTGAGAGCGAGGTAGTTTTTAATTAAAAAAGAAGGAAAATTAAAGAAACTTACTTTGAGATTCCGCACTTGGTGTGGACATCCAGCAGGAATAAAAACCGCATCACCCACATGTTGTTCAAATGTCCATGGTTCCACACCTAAAAGGTTCAAATCTCATCAGTAGTCACACTTCATGGAAACATATGACAAAAACCTTTTTTCTCTCGGTTTCAAGATGCTATTCATTAAATAAAAATTTAACTATTTCATAAAGTTGGTCATTTAGCTGATCTACGAGCAATTTGGATAAATACTGACCATATTCCTCTTTTAGCTTCCGTTTATGCTCCAACGTCAAGTAAAAAGCTTGATCATGAATAGGATTATAAACCTACAATATTCATCAAAACGTCAAGGATTGTCAACAAAAATATTCAAAATTCTGTTAGGTACTAATTACCTCATAACCATAGATTACAAGCCAAAACATGAAAGTATGAAACAAACTATAGAAAGTACTGAAAAGAAAACATAAGATTGTAAACTGCATGTACACATACCTGATTAACGGGACAACCAAATGTGTGTCGAAATTCTCTGAAATGCTTCAACAGATACTCTTCTAACTTTTTCACATCTTCCCTTCTGAATATGTCCCAAAGAGCACCTCCAGTTTCCTTTGCATGTTTGTCATATCCTCGCCCATTTAAGGTAGATTCCTCCTTATAACCACCAAAATCATTGCCACATTCAACAAGATTTTCTCTTTCATCCTGTCTCTTGTGTTTACTCTTTAATTTCTCAATTGCTAGCTGCTGCTCGACACTAACCGGTACTTCTGTGGTGTGTGTCAATATATTAACCTGAACAATTCATTACACATGTCAAAATCCATACATGACTTTGAAGATATAATACTACATATGGAACTGGAATAATACCGCATCTGACATATCACAATGGAGTTTGGTCACAGAATCGCCTCTACCAAGTTCTTGAGCCATTCCATATGCAATATATGTTTTCGGACCTAAATCGGGTTTTAAAACAGTTGGGGGTAACTTCACAGCAAGATTCAGAAAACCCACCCGTGGATCAGTGTATTCCCTGAAAGGCAATGCACTGATGAACTCATCACAATGACGTGGCAGAAGATCTTCAAACTTATCAGATGGAGGAAAGTCTTTTAGTTTGAGCATCTCGGGCCATGAATTGAAATATTTTCTTCCTTCAGTGTAGCCTTTGAAAAACTTCCGAGTACTAATTTCAACCTGAATATTTTCAACTAGTCAATTGTTACAAAAATGACAGCAAATAATCATCAAAATATGAACTGAAACATTAGAAAAAATTGAATTACCTCACAACCAGACAAGCAATCAATAGTCTTTACTTCTGACATCTTTGAACTGACGTTAGGATCCACATGTTCACACAATGCCCGCCACATCACCATCGGCTCCCAGCTTAAACCACTAGTCTGCTCTAAAACATGCCTGAAAATAACTGGTTCACCTTTAGTCCAGTGGTGACGAGCGGATAAGGTCATCTCTTGCCAACACATCTTTGGATGAAGGGCAGTATAGATAATTATCATCTGATCCTTCCCTATTAGCTGCTCTGAAATATGTATCACCGCTTCTTTCCAATGAAATTGACTCAAGATTTGGTTGTTTGATTTTAAATTTACTCAATACATATTCTGCTCTTGCTTCCAACTTTGAGATCCACCCTTCTTTAAAGATACGCTTGAGCTCCAATAAAGAATCGCCACATCCACCGAGTTCTTTTGGAGGACAAAATAAAGTCCTGTTGTATTCAGCTACCCATTTAGCTGAAGAACTAGGCTGGCGATATGGAATGTTTTCATCAGAAGCGTTGGGTAGTGGATCTCCCCCATGAATATAGTCATAACCTCTATCGTAGTACCCAAAATGTGCTTTTGTTTGATTAAGAGGTCCGTTCTTCCTTATTTCACGACAGCAGGTAAGACAGAGCTCATATGAACATTTTGAGCAACTTCGATGAAGATCAATGATTGACGTCGAGCAGTGATTGCTGATCCAAAAAATAATCATGGGCACAGGATAAGGTCTCAAGAAAGATGTCAGGAGGTGTTTGTTTCGGCTTATATAGCGGGCTTATGGCTTATTTTGTTTTCAGATTATGTTTCATAAGCTCACTTTTTGTAGCTTTATTTTGACATGATAAGCTTATATAAGCCGAAAAGTTTCAAAATAAGCTACAAAAAGTGAGCTTATGAAACATAAGCCCAAAACCAAATAAGCCATAAGCCGGCTATATAAGCCAAAACAAACACCCCCCTATATGCATATATAAGAAGATACTTGTAAGAAAATTACCAATAGACGCGCTCATCATTGTGACAGTCGGCCTGCTCTATTTTAATTGAAGACAGTGATACCCCTACGCAGAAAGATAGAACGTTTTCACTAAGCTGAATGTCATTTCTGAAACGAAAAATATGATTTTCTTTAAAATAATCACCTTTCGCACGTGTTTCCGCAACTATCTCCTTTATTTGTTCTTCTCGAATTTGTTTTATAAAAGGAAGGAATAAGTTGATTTGATAGTGAAGATGCTGCATCTTTACATCATCATCAAAGTCTATCTTCGGCATCTGTTTTACAACAGTATCAGCATTAAAATGTAAGCACATCATGTATGTACTAAATTCAGATATTCATGTCTGCAGAACACATTACAAAGTACAAACCTCGATGTTTGACTGTAAGCATAAGTTGCAGTTGCAGTTTCCTCGACAAAAAGGGCAAAGGTCTGAAATTTCTGTTTCCTGCAACTGAGGATACCTGAATATTCGAGAAATACATTTGATTAATAATAATAATATACGGTCAACAGTCTGAAAAAGGGGAGTTAAGAATTTACCATTGTTTGATGCACTGGATACAATAGAACTTTTCTTTACACTTGGTGCAAGGAACAACAATATTTCTATCACTTCTCTTACATTGGTGACACTTAACCGGCTCCTTTCCAATTTTACGATCCTGATAAGAATCATACTGTTGAAATCAACGGAAACAAATGCCAGAGTAAACATATGGTATGGAATTTAAAAAGTAAATACGTACCTTCATTTTATTAGGGCTACTAGATGTGTTGTCTGAATTAACAGAGCTAGTTTCACCACTATCCCATGGCCTTGTTTTCAGCTTAGTATCATTTGAACTGCTACTTCTACTACGGTTAGATTTCACAAAAATCATCCGTTTTCTTTCTTCAACGGAATTGTTATATACCCCTCTCTTAATTTTCGGACTTCCAGTTCTGTCAACACCATTCAAGTTACCTATTGACCTCGTATAAACATCTTCATCTCCAGTTCTAATATGAGCTCTATTTTCGTATTTTCCTTCATCTTCAATAATTTTGTTTTTAGTAGAAACGGTCTGACGCCTTCTCCTTTGATCTTCACACTTTCTTCCTATTTGTTTTGAAGCATGAGACCTTCCTGATGAGAATGGAGTGAACTCGTCATCGTCATTCTCACTATCCGCATCAGAATCACCAATATTATTCTCATAATCCAAAGGCGTTTTCTTACTTAAGGAGTGTTGTGATCTCACATTCACCCCACTTTTCTTAATCAAGCTTGTTTCCTTTGAATAATCAGAATAACAATTCCTTTCATGAAAAACTTTTGTTTCTTGATATGGAGCGTCTCTCTTGATAGGAGTTCTAGCCCTTTTTATTGATGACCCTTGATAGTCCTGTTTACGAGATTCAATGAAATCTTCAATCTTTCTCTTTCTTCCAATGCCAGGATCACATTTTGAGTTTCGCCTTGCTTTTATTTCATTATCGGAATATTTGCTCAGCCTATTTTCGTTGGGATATAGCACCTCCATCTTCACTGTCAGCACATGATAATACAAATAAACGTTTAGACAACAGAAACATCCTAAAGTCCTGGTTCGTCTTATCAATTTTGCACACAATAACAGCACATTAAAGGGGATTACTGAACAATAGATAATCTTTCAACAATTGTAGTGATGTCGGCTGCTAAAGCATGTTGCTAGGAGATGTCTCAGATGACAATAATGACATCAGTGTACTAATTCCCAAAACAGTAACAGATGTAACTAAAGCTTTCTTATGATATATTCTGAAAAAATGCCACTAACAAGTGCATTAGGACCATGATCAAATCGACTTAATCTTAATTTTGCGATTATCATAGAAAATAAAACTAACAAAACTTGTTATTGGGACTAGCAATACATTTACGCTATGCAGCAAACACAAAACTCTGATAAGCAAATGTTGAATACTCACAATGAGTTTTTTTGCAATTTAACAGAAATATAATAGAAGGGTGTTTGGGATTGTGTTTTATAGGAGATTATTTTGTTATTGCATCTGTCATCGAAAATAATCAAAAACAGTGTTTGGATAACCTTTTTGAAAAGACTAATTATCATTTTCTCTTATATACTGTCCTGAGACCACAATCCTACTCCATGTGCCTACCTCATTCTACTAACCAACCATGTAAATACGACATGTATCCACTGACTCTCTCATATCATCCGTTGAAAACATTTAGAGAACAAAAAACACCCTAAAGTCCTGGTTCGTTTATCAACAACACATTAAAGGGATTACTGAGCCAATAGATAATCTGTCAACTATTCACACGGAGTAAAAAAAAAAACACACATCACAATTGTAGTTATATCGGCTGCTAAAAGCATGTTGCTAAGAGATGTGACCGATAACAACAATGTACTAATTCCGAAAACAGTAACAGATGCAACTAAAGCTTTCTTAACCATACATTCTATAGAAACGTGCAAACGGCACTAGCAAGTGCTTTAGGGCCAAGATCAAATTTATGATTATCATAGAAATAAGACTAACAAAACTTGTGCTAAAACTATCAACGCGTTTATGTTATTCAGCAAACACAATATAGTTATAAGTAATTTAATTTCATGAGAGATTACTTAACTATTGCATTTGTATACGCAAATAATCAGAGACAGTGTTTGGAAAACCATTTAAAATAAGTGAATAAGTGATGATAATCTTTTTCTCCTAGAGGGTGTTTGGGATTGCTTATTTTACATGCTTATCCATTAAAGCAGTATTCCCATCTAGACACGTTCTGCGCGTACCTCCTTCTTTTTAAGCCGATAAGCAAGTTTTCATAGGTTATTTTGTATAGTTTATTTGATATTATATATTAAAATACGCAATCCCAAACACCCTCTTACTCTGAGTGCCTAACTCATTCTACTAACCAACCTCATAAATACAAATTCCCAAGTGTCTACCTCTTTCGACAACACAATCCGAATTCCCAAACACCCCTAAATTAGATGCCACATTTACCTTTTATATGTGGCCCTATTATTTTATTTATTTTCGGCGTTTGGATTAGCTTATTTAGTCGGCTTATTTGATTTTGGAAAAGCCGATAAGCTAAGTTTTTAGAGCTTATTAAGTTTAGCTTATTGGCTTGGTGAAGCATAATCCAAAGTCAAATAAGCCCATAAATAAGCTGATCCAAACACCGTGTAACTCTATAAAAGGCTTATTATAGTTTGTTGTAAAAAAAGCTTAAACAAACAAAGATAAATCAATAAAACAGTAACAAAATCATAATCAGCACAAATAATTCCCAAACAAAACTTACAAAATTTTAGCTCACGATGAAATCATCTGCGTTGGATCAAAGAATGAATGAAAACTGAATTTATAAAAACAGGGGATGAATGAATGTTCGTTGCACCAGACAAAAAGTATTTAAACATGCGTTTTTAATGGGCTGGGATAAACATTACTCTTATCTTTTTTCTATTTGTAATATTAAGGGAATTATATTCTCTAATTAAAGCTTACCATTTAATTCGATATATTTATCTTTTTTATATTGTCATTTGCTAATTTCATCTTATCTTATTTAGGGGTGTCTTGGGGGCCCAGGTAGAGACGATTTCGTGAAAATCTTAGGCCAGAATGTGGTCGGTCAGGTTCAACAAAGGCTAAATTCGTCGGTTTTGGTCGGACCGAGAGACCCGAATTAGCGAAAGCCGAGATGTACCGGTCGAATGTGGTCGGTCCGGTCCGATCAGTCCGGTCTCGGTCGGTCCGGTCCGTTCGGGTCGTATGCTCACCCCTAATCTTATCAGGGTTGTTTAAGGATTCAATATATATAAAAAAGAGTTAATTGCACTTTTGGTCCTTGTGGTAAGGTAAAATTGCATGTTTGGTTCCTAAAACTTTAAAAGTGCAATGATAGTCCTTATTTTAAAGTTTCGATTGCATTTTTGGTCCCTGGTCGGTGTGAAATGACCAAATTTTCCTTGTCTTCTTTGAATAAGACAAATGGTATTTTAGTCATTTCCTTTTATCCAATGACCAAAAATGCAATCGAAACTTCAAAATGGAGACTATCATTGCACTTTCAAAGTTTTAGGGACCTAACCTGCAATTTGACCATACCACAAGAACCAAAAATGCAATTAACTCTATAAAAAATACATTTATGTTTGGAGATTAGAGTGTTTGGCAAAAATAATCGTAGCAGTGAGCAGCATATGTTTTTACTATAAAAACATTTGGTAATGTTGTTGTAGATGTAGTTATAATGTATAAAATATCTCGTAAATGCTTAACGCTCATAAATGCTACCTTATTAGCGTAGGAAAATGAGCATTCTGAAAAAATAGATAAAGCTACTTGCAGCTTGATGTTTGTCAAATGAACATTAAATATCACAATGTTAACCGCATACCGCTCTTAAATACTTTTAAATGCTCCATGACAAATGCATTTATGTTTGGAGATCAGGGTGTGTTTGTCAAAAATAGTCGTAGCAGTAAGTAGTATATGTGAGCAGTAGTTGTTTTTTACTATAAAAATGTTTGGTAATGTAGTTGTGTGTATAATCATAAGTTGTAAAACAGCTCATAAATGTTCAATGGTCATAAATGATACTTCATTAAGTGTTGAAAAATAAACATTCTGAAATAAATAAAGTTACTTGCACCTTGTTGCATGTCAAACGAGCGTTAACTATCACAACATTCAACGCTCACCACTAACCATTTATAAGTACTCCCAAATGTTCCATGTCAAACACACACTAAAAATGCTAATTATGTAAACACAGAAAGCTTAAACAATTGAGGGGCAATTATGCAAGAAATAAAAACAGGGGGTCAAAATTCGTTGCACCTCTTGCAAGGAAAAAGTAAATAATTAATACGTCTTAATTTCAGTAAATGTAATTTTGTTTTAACCATTTTGATCATGTGTTTGTCGTGTTTTTAGAGGGGTGGATGAACATTACTCGGTAGTCTATCTTAATTATAAGATTTTACGATTATACGATATTACAATGTAAAAATAATCTTGATTTTATATAAGATTTTTACGAGTTTAATATTTTATAGGCTGTCGATCTTAACACTAAGATCTTAAGATCCAATTCGATCCACAAATTTAAAAGCTCCAAAGTTATGAACTGTATTATAGATTTGTATAATATTACAAAATTATTAAGAAAATACATTTGATTAGCGTGGAATCTTAAAATCCGATCCGATCTTATAAAAACGAAAACAATCCTAAATAAGATCTCGATCTTGAAAACCTTGTTATTTTTTAGTGCACCTTATTATTCTTGTCTAAAAAAACTATTTATTTGTAATAAAAAGAAAATTATAGTTTACTATTTTACCTTCTAAACATATCATACACTTTGCATTTAATTAATCTATGCTGCATATTAAAAAATACACATTTATTTTTAACTTAAAAAAAAAAAAAAAAAAAAAAAAAAAAAGTATGATGTTACAATAATTTCAATCTTACGTAAGATTTTTACAAGCTTAAGATCTTATAGGATGTCGATCTTAACTCTAAGATCTTAAGATCCCATCGATCCACGAATTAAAAAACTCCACAGTTATGGACTATGTATTATAGATTTGTAGATTTGTATAATATTACAAAGACTATTAAGAAAATGACATTTGATTATACTGGGATCTTAAAATCCGATCCGATCTTAAAAAGATGAAAACAATTCTAAATAAGATCCTGATCTTAAAAACTTTATTATTGTTTAGTGCACCTTATTAGTCTTGTCTAAAAACTATTTGTTTGTAATTAAAAAAAATGGTTTTGATTGGGTTGTGATTAAGGTTACCATAATTGAAAAATCAAAATTAATTAATACCAAACATTTCATGTTTAACAACAATTTTTATGATTATCATCATTATGTATAAATAAGGAAATAATTAGCTCATTAAATGCTAATTTCACATAAATGATGATGCTTATCCACAACTCATTGGGTTGTGGTTAACAAAACCCATAGTTTTTATTTTACCTTTTAAAACTTTTCATATCATACACTTTGCATTTAATTAATGTATTTTGCATATTAAAAAAGGAATTTCTAACTTGTGCTATGATTTGATATATTGATATAGATTAAGAGCCATTAAATGAACTCAAATTATCATGTTCTCATGTTTGTTGATATTAATAGTTTCTAAATTTATGATGTCTACCAAAAGTATCAATTTATATGAAAATTAAGTTATTTAATAAAATATTTGTCTTCATTAAACATTTTTAAGCTTGTGCCATCATGACACAAGTTAGAAAAATGCTATTAAAAAATACACATTTGTTTAGAGGTTAAGAAAGAGTAATGTTGCTAGATTAAATAACTACTACTTATAAAAGTTAACACAATCTACTAATTAAATGTTTAATTACGATTTAAACCACTAAAATTTTCACTTTCACTTACTCCACACGCATATATATGTATAAAAGATTTGCACACATAAATTAATAACTAGACGAGTACACGTGCATAGCAACAGGATTTATAGCGAAAGATCGTTGAGTGGTAAAAAAAAGTTTGAGTTATAAACGAAAAATAATAAAAGTTTGAAGATTTGGGGATTAAACATAATGTTTTGAAACTCGGTTCGACCCAGGTGGTTCAACCGGTTGAACCATTCCGGTCGAAAAACGGGTTGATTTAAACTGAGTCAACCTGATGGGTTGGGTCGAAAATGGGTCAAATTAAACCGGATCAACCCGCCGGGTTGGGTCGAAGACGGGTCAAATTAAACCGGGTCAACCCCCCGGGTTTGAAGCGTCCCGGGTCAACCCCCCGGGTTTGAAGCGTCCCGAGTCAACCCGGTTTTCGATGTATATTAATAGTTTCGTTATATGTTTTCAACATTTCTTTTTTTAGTTATAACTTTTCACTTTTTACTTTTTGGTTTTTCCTTTATATATATACATCGAAAACATTTGGTCCGGTCCGGTCTGGTTTTCAAAACTATATATACCATCAACTTGTTAGCTTGTATGAAGATTTGTGTGTTTTATTAATTTGTATAATGTGTATAATAACATGTACTTTTCATTTTAGGGTGTTTTAAAAATAATATTAATTAGTGTGTATAATTATTTTATATTTTGAATTATGTTGTAGCTTGTTTAAATTGTACATTGTGAAATTTTTATTGTACTTTTTAATAACGGGTGTTTTAATTGCTTGTTTTTAATTTGGTGGATATGTTTTTATTTGGTTGTACAATATGAATAAATTATTGTATTTTTAAGTAATGAGGTGTTTTAATAAGAGTATTAATTATACTAGTTATAATACCTGTGCACGCACAGGTTTAGACAAAAAAAATATATTTTATATTAATGTTGAATATTGTGTTTTTAAAAGTAATTACATATAATTATATATTTATGCATGAGTTTTTCATTATCCATTAATATCCATTAGAATTTTGTATAATCAAATTTGTAAAAAAAATTGTTAGATAACTCAAGATTCAACTATATTTAGCTGATATACATGTTGATGTTCCTATTTAAATTTCACACACTAGATGCGAGTTTAGTTGCACATAATAAACGTTGATAATGTTAAAATATACTCCTTAAAGTTGTGTAAAAATGTTGTTCTACATATACTTATATAAATAAATAAAAATTACATGAGTAGTTATTATAAGTACAATCACATTTCTTTTTTCTTCATATTACAGTAGCTCATACTTACAGTTTGATAATTATATTCTCTTTTTTAATAATTTAGCCATATTTAATATACAAATTCGTGTCCACATTTGTCATACTTTAATGAGTCTTTAGTAAACATATATAGTAAAAAAAAATGATATTTATAATCTTATGTATATTTATATGTTGGAGTTTTAAAATAACATATATATTGTATTTTTAAGTTATAAAATATAAGATGTATAAAGTATAAGGGAGTATTTGTTTAATTTTTAAAGTTATTAAAAAATATGAAAACTTATAATATTACACTTAACTCTATATAATTTTTGAAAATTTAACCAATAAAGTTTTATTAATTACCCCCTCTTTTTTTAAGTTTTTGTTTTCACATATTTGACACCTATGTTTTTATGTGTTTTTCTTCTCAACCAAATTTCTCCACCAAATTAATTAAAGGTTGACAAAAATCAATTTAATTTTGACTTTTATTAACCAATCATATCACACGATTTTGCTTATGTGGCAACATCAAGCTCTCGTATTGGTTTAATTTTTTTTTTCAATGAGAAGGGTTTTGCAAAAACACTCCGAAATGATGTAATTCTTTTATTATATAAAAGATTATGCATTTCTCTCACCTATGACTTACAAGATTTCATTTTTCAAAGTTTGATCATACACTCATTATATATAATATAGATATAGATATAGATACCGTACGTCGTCGCCACTATACACAAATAATCATCTAGCGTTTTAAATACATGAGTGATATTGACAATTTGTTAAGTGGAATCAACAACATTTACTGCAAATATCATAAATTGTAGAAAACTTAATTGGAGTATTTCTTTGTTATAAAAGAAATTTATTATACGCAAATCTCTCTATTTAAAGCTCGCCATTTAATACAATATTCTTAATTTAATATGGATCTTAGAAATTTATTTCCATGTCTCAACGTTTTTAATAGAAGATCATTTTACAATTACCTTTTATAAATGTTTATTTGTGGATATAGATTCGTTATTTTTATTTTTCTATAATTCCTTTGGCAAGAAGTTAATTAATTGATTTACTAAAAGCTGAAAAATTAATTATTTTTATTAATAAAGTAGGGGTAGAGAAACAGTTGATAATTTACTTATGAGAAGAGTTATTTTATATACCAAACTTTTCTTACATACCAAGGGACTCATTTCCACCATCCATTTAAAACGAAATCAATGGTCGGAATTAAAAGCATTTTATTATTTGATATATTTTTTATAATTTAAATATCTTTTAAATCGTTAATCGTTAAATGAAAATATTTACACCGTCGCGAAAAACATTTAATTGTCTTTCTATAGACGGACACTTTGATATACTTTCGAGAAAAGAAAAAAAAAATCACTTTTTTCCGCCTTTTTTACGTTACTTGAAATTTGCATGAAAAAAATCATATACGATTAAACACTAATTTGAATATCACATGTGATATTAGTGTTAAATCATATATGATATGTGATATCACATGTGATATGATATGTATATCATATGTGATTTTACACTAATATCACATGTGATATTACACTAATATCACATGTGATATTCAAATTAGTGTTTAATCATCTATGATTTTTTAATGCAAATTTCAGTAACGTAAAAAAACAAAAAAACTTTAAAAAAAAGTGAAAAATACGAAAAACAAAAATTTGGCGAAAGTATAAGGGGTAATTATGAGATATGTACTTTTTGCTCAACGTGTCTAACACTTTTTAGAAAAAAAGTTTAGGTATTTCCAAAATAGACTTTGAGACCTGCGACTTTTTCCTTCCAATCTAAGAGTGCCAAGTGTCCTGACAATTTTCAGAACCCAATCATTGGAATTACCTTTTCGTACCTATGATTTATAATCGACTTATATTCAGTGACCTTTTAAGATTCGAGCGACTTTTTTTTTTTTTTTCCGTATTTTCGAGAAAAAAGTCAAACTTTAGAAAGTATTATTTTATTCATTTTGCTCCTTCCCAATGCCGAGCGACTTAAGCGAATTAATTTAAGCGGTTTTTTAAAAATTGTACTTTTGTACTGTTATCCATTTTTTACACGACTGTAAAATACTTTTTACTTAAGCGTTTTTTGTTCAGCGCTTTTTCATATCACATATATTTCGTAACATTTATTAGATGAATTAGAATAACACATATATTACAAAGTACTCTCAAAAGCCAAGATCTATCCATCTTCTCGAAACCCTGCAAAAAAATGTTTCGTATTCGGGTATGTATTTCTATATTGATATATATAAATTGTTCGTTTCCTTGTTTTTTCCGTATTGTATTTGAAATTAATCATGTTTAATCGTAGTTTTCCAATATCAATTTAGTCTATTTAACTTAGCTAGGGTTTTTGATTGTGTTGGGGTTTTTTATTTATCTTGTGTTTGGAGATGTCATGCTTTGTTGTTGTACCTTTGCAATAAGTGCACTAAGGAATGAAGTAATATATGATATTTATTACAAAATACTCCCACAAGCCAAGATCTATCCATCTTCTGGAAACCTGCAAAAAAAATGTTTCGTATGTATTTCTTTTTTTACATTAAAATTGGTTTTTCCTTTCGTATAAAATTTGTTTTTTCTGTATTTTATTTAAAATTAATCATGTTTAATTAGGGTTTGAGTTAGGGTCTCACTTAGGGTTAGTATATTAAAGGTTTAGGAGTTTTCGTTAGGGGTGTTCTTAAATACGCTACTTTTTTCACTTTATGTATTGATTTTTAGTAGTTAAAATTGGTTTCCTAATTGAGTTTATGATGAAATCTTGTGCTATGTCAGGAAGCGAAAAAGTAATGGAGATTTCGGAGACATCATCAAATTCATCGCAGTTGATTCCTCCGTCTCGTACGATATGTCGTGTGTATGTTTTTCGAACCGAAATACTCACACATGATGTGAAATTAAAAAAAAAAAAAAAACAATACACATTCTTACTGCTTGAGGTGAAAAAAAATGTTATATGAAATTGATTTGCGGGTTGAAAACAGAAAAAAAATAAATGTTATTTGGTGTGTTCATTTTCCTTTAGTTTTGCGGGTTGAAAACAGAAATATATGAAACTGATTTTAATTGGTTGTTCATTTGGTTAGAACTTAGAAGTAAAGGCTCTTTGTTTGTTTGAATATATGGATATATGTACACACTTCAGAGTAAATGTTATAGATGACTGTGCTTTTTTATGTCAAGAAATATAGTACTAGTTGTTTGTGTGGCTGATAAAACAATGGCTGTTTGGGTCTAAGCATTACATGTGATTATTAAAGTATATCGAATCAATGTCTTTCTTTAGATTATTGGCATACATACTAAACTTCCTGTTGTTTGGAGCAGGGCATGTTGGCATCTCTTTGGCTGGGTGGCTAAGGGATGCAGATGCCGGCTTTGCTACATTTGATAAATTGTAACGCCCCGACCCGACAAGGGTAAAGGAATCACAAGTAATTGTGTCATATCAAAGCAAACATAAATATCCAAAAGAAATCTCAACATAAATATTGAAATAATCCAAGTCAAAATGACTTCAATACATAGGTCCCAGCGGAAAAATAAACTCCAAATGAAATATCTAAAAATAAAGTCTAAATGGCATCATAAGATCAAAGCTAAAATCTCTAAGGTAAGTCTACACAGCACTCATCCCAAAGCAATACCGGCTCAATGCTTAGATACCGCCGCGGAAAAAGAAAAGTGCGGCTGAGCTTCAAAAGCCCAGTGAACAGATATACAAGCAAAACGAATACGAAACGAGAACGAATACGAAATAAAGTGAAAGAAAATAGCAAAAATCATAATCATCTCGAAGATAAATCGGGATAACAATTAGTTTTATAGCTAACTACCTCGAGCCCAAATACATATGCCATATCATAAACATAATCATATTCACATAAGGCAACATTTGTAGGGGAGACCTACCAGAGTTATGAAGGGCGTGCATGCACGCAGCATCAATCATCAGATAACATATAGCATATAACATATAATATATAACATATAACAGATCTAGGATGCATCCATACGCCCCACAAACATACATTGATAATATAATATAACTTGAGCTCATAACAAATAACAGATAAGGGGCGTGGCAGAACTTCACTCTACTGCCCTAGAGTCATGTCAGAAGTGCATTACTGACACGGACATGGAACCCCCATGACTAGTTAATAATTGGCTCGGGTGTCAAACTATCTTAGGTCAAATAGAATGTCATAACTGACATAGATCATATTTTATCAAATGTTTAATCATGTTTTCAAAATCAAAGTCTTCATATCATATAGTTCAAAATCAATGTTTTATGATTCAAAATCAAAGTTCAGATAAGCAACAGCTCAAATAGACACATTAGGGTTCATAGCAAAGGCTTAGGAAATCCTAATGTAAAAGTTAACGAAAAGAAAACGTTATAAGAAACCTTTACTGGAAAGGTCAGAATATCTGTACCTTATTCCAAAGCAAATGATCGAAAAGAAGAAACAGGAAAGCAAAGGATTACTCCTTCTTCACAGAACCTATACACATTAACGGTCGTACATGTTATTTATGATTCCATAATCGTCGAAATGATCTTTTAATATTTGGCGTTCATACTTAGTATATTTAATGATCTTAATACTTTAGGGTTTTATAATTAATGAGACTTAAGTGTTTTATAATTAATATCGTAGATTAGGGTTCATTATGTCATTAATTAAAGTTTAGGGTTAAATGTGAAAATAGTTTAAACGTCATAACTCACACATAAAATAACGAATTAATATACTCAGCTTCAAACCCTAATCGACTCTCATTTATGTTCTAGGGTTTTCTCATTCTTTAATATCTCATTAATATGCATTTACTTACATGTTACGTCTTTTAATGACTCGTTACTTAACCTAACACGTCATAAAAACAATCTTTCCTTTTATGTTTCACCCTACACATTTATGATTTTATGTGACATACATGTTACTTATTACTCGTATTAATTACACGTTTACACATTTACAAGTTTACTTGACGTATAATTACGCACACATATGAGACACAATTCACAAACCATTAGGGTTTGGCATACCATATTCGATTAACATATCAAAACTAGGGTTTACATTAACATGACCTTTACTTACTTAATGCACTTTCAAACCTTATACATGGTTCGGTTCAAATTAGGGTTTTCGGCTATTAGGTTATTACACAAGTCTTAACTCATCTACATACTTAACTCATTCAAGTTATCATGTTTTATACCTTATTCGAATGTTATGCATGGTTCGGTTATAGTTACATATGGTTCGGCCCTTATTAACTCGACATAGCCATGACCCGATTCAATATTACATATTACGTACATAACTCTTAAATACTTGTAAGGTTTAATCATTAGGGTTTCCTTGTTTTGGTTTCCATTCGGTTCGGTCACAAACAAAACAACAAACTCGACAAAAACATAACATATAACAATATACAAACGCAAGGTACATCAAACAAAGACGAGAATAGGTTATACCTTGACTTGGTTGAGCAAAAATCTCGACACCAAGGGTGTTTGATAATCGGCCGAGCAAGAGCAAAAGAAAAGAAAAGAGGCAATAATAAAACTAGGGTTCCAATCTTGTGATTATGTGTTGTATATATAGTAGTTGTATTTGATTTAGGCTTGGGAGATCTTTGGGTTTCGGTTTGGCCCAACCGAACACACCAAACACACGCACACATATGGGCTTCGGCCTAAGGTCCATCGAAGCAAAACAAACACGACCCAAATCATTTACGAAACGTTAAATCTTCGTCGTACCAAAATCAATCACATAATATATTTTAGTTAGGTTTTTAATTATTCACAAGTTAACTTTTAATTTCATTTAATGTTATAAATATATTTTACGTATTTTATAAATTTCGATTCCAAGGGTATTTTAGTCTTTAATCAGATTTTAGATTTCCAGGTTTTACAATTCTTCCCCTCTAAGAAAAATTTTCGTCCTCGAAAATTGAAATGAAACGAAATGAAAATGAAAACGAAAACATACCAAACTATTCAAAGAAATGAGGATAACTAGTTCGCATCGACTCCTCGGTTTCCCAAGTAGCCTCACGTTCCGGATGATTTTTCCAAAGAATCTTAACGAACGGAATGACTTTATTTCTCATGACTCTTTCTTGCCTTTCTAGAATAGCTTCTGGTTCTTGGATAGAGACATATCGGATTGAATTTGATCAAACGGATAAGAAGCAACGTGTAACGGATGATGGTTGTATCCCCTTAGGAGTGATACATGGAAAACGTCATGAACATGCGATAACTGAGGCGGAAGTGCTAATCGATACGAAACTTCTCCTATCCGTTCTAGAATCTCAAACGGTCCAATAAATCGAAGACTGAGCTTGCCCTTGATTCCAAAACGTTTCACACCTCTAAACGGCGAAACTTTCAAAAATACACGATCTCCAACACGAAATTCTAAATCACGGCGATGCTTGTCGGCATAACTTTTCTGACGAGACCTAGCTTCCTTCAACTTTTCTCTAGCCACAGCTACTTTCTCATTAGTGATCTCGATCATTTCCGGACCTTCAATCAAGCGTTCACCTACTTCATCCCAGCAAATAGGTGATCTACATTTCCTTTCATAAAGAAGTTCAAACGGTGCCGCCTTAATGCTAGCATGCCAACTGTTGTTGTATGCAAACTCTACTAAACATAAATATTCATCCCAACTGCCAGTCTATTCTAAAGCACAAGCCCTGAGCATATCCTCTAAGGTCTGTATAGTCCTCTCTGACTGACCATCTGTTTGAGGATGAAATGCCGTACTAAAATTAAGTCGAGTACCCCAAGCGTTTTGCAAACCCTTCCGAAATGTGAAGTAAAGCGGATCTCTGTCGGACACAATAGATGCCGGAGTACCATGAAGTCTAACGATCTCTTGCTGAAAAATATCCGCCAATTTACCAATACCAAAATCCTTTCGATTGGCAAGAAAGCAGATTTGGTTAGTCGATCAACAACTACCCAAATCGCATCATACTTCTTCCGAGTAAGAGGTAGTCCAGTCACAAAATCCATAGATATCGTATCCCACTTCCATGTCGGAATATCCAATGGCTGTAACAATCCACTAGCCCTTTGATGTTCGATCTTAACCTGCTGACAAATCATACACTTCGACACAAACGTCGCCACATCTTGCTGCATGCCATTCCACCAAAATCTTTGCTTCAAATCCCTATACATCTTGGTAGAACCAGGATGGATAGTGAAAGGAGAACTATGAGCTTCAGTCATGACTTTCTCACGAAGTATCGATCATTGGGAACACAAAGCCTATCTCCATACCATACAATACCGTCATTATCAACCTTAAACTCCGTCTGCTTACCTTCTTCAACATTTTGCACCACGGCCCCCAGCTCGCCGTCATCTTTCTGAGCTTCTTTAATTTGCAGTATAAGGTTCGACTCCACCTTCATACTAGCCCAGTATCCATCAAAACCACGTACACACAACTCAACATCCAAACTCTCTAAGTCACGCAAAATCCTAGGCTCAATCTTGGTACTCGCAAGAATGCACGATTCCGGCTAAGTGCGTCAGCAACTACGTTAGCCTTACCTGGATGGTACTGAATGTTTGTGTCATAATCCTTAAGAAGTTCTAACCATCTTCTTTGTCTCATGTTAAGTTCCTTCTGAGTGAAAATATACTTGAGACTCTTATGATCCGTGAAAATATCACACGCCTCTCCATACAAGTAATGTCTCCAAATCTTCAACGCGAACACCACTGCAGCTAATTCAAGGTCATGAGTTGGGTAATTCTCCTCATAAGGTTTTAGCTGCCTCGAAGCATAAGCTATTACCTTTCCATGTTGCATCAAAACACAGCCTAATCCTTTCTTAGATGCATCACTGTAGATTTGAAATCCTCCAGAACCAGTTGGAAGAGTCAAAATAGGAGCTGACACCAATCTCCGTTTCAACTCTTCAAAACTCTTTTCTCGTTCATCCGTCCATACAAACTTTTCACCTTTCCTCATCAGTTGGGTTAGGGGTAGAGCTAAGCGAGAGAAACCTTCAACAAAACGTCTGTAGTAACCAGCAAGTCCAAGAAAACTCCTGACCTCAATCACTGTCGTAGGTCTTGGCCATTTGGTGATAGCCTCAACTTTAGACGGATCCATGGTGATACCATCAGGTGATACAATATGACCAAGGAAAGCGACTTGTCTTAACCAAAATTCGTACTTCGAAAATTTGGCGTACAACTTCTTCTTCCTCAAAATCTCTAAAACTATCCGGAGATGTTCTTCATGCTCTTCTTCAGACTTGGAGTAAACTAAAATGTCGTCGATGAAAACAATAACGAACTTGTCAAGAAACTCATGGAAAACACGATTCATCAGGTCCATAAACACAGCAGGCGCATTGGTCAAACCAAAAGGCATAACGAGGAATTTGTAATGACCATATCTGCGAAGCGGTCTTAGGAACATCTTGCTCCTTCACACGTAAGCTGATGATAACCGGACCTCAAGTCAATCTTCGAAAAGAACTTAGCTCCTTGCAGTTGATCAAACAAATCATCAATACGCGGCAAAGGATAACGGTTACGAATGGTAATACGATTGAGTTCACGGTAGTCGATACATAGACGCATGCTTCCATCCTTCTTCTTCACAAACAAAACAGGTGCACCCCATGGAGAAACACTGGGTCGAATAAATCCATTTTCTATCATCTCTTGCAGCTGTTCCTTCAACTCCTTCAGTTCTACAGGTGCCATGCGATACGGAGCCTTCGAAATTGGTTCAGCACCAGGAATTAACTCAATGCTAAACTCAACTTCTCTAGCTGGGGGAAGACCAGGGAGTTCATCGGGAAAAACATCGGTAAATTCGCAAACAACCGAAAGATTTTCAATGTTAGGACTCTCCAAAGATGTGTCCTTAACAGATGCTAGAAAACCTTGGCACCCATGAGAAATCATGGTCCGTGCCTTCATAGCGGAAATGATCTTAACATATTTAAGAGGTTGAGAACCATGATAAACGAATTCGGGATGTTTTACGTCTCCAAAGATCACCGTTCTAGCATAGCAGTCAATTGAAGCTCTATGGTAAGCCAACCAATCCATGCCTAGAATGATATCAAAGTCGACCATATCGAGAGGATACAAATTTGCAAAGCGAATACGATCATCAAAACGAAGAGGACACTTAACGTATTTATGATCAATGATCACGTGGTTCTTCATAGGCGTAGAAATCGATAAGTGATTTGTTAACAGTTTGGGCTTCATATTAAGTTTCTTAGCAAATGTGATAGATATAATCGAGTGTGTGGCACCGGTATCAAATAAAACGAAGACAGCATAATCATCAATGAAAAGAGTGCCCGTAATGGTACCTGAAGTGCGCTCCGCCTGGTTACGAGTAGTAGCATAGACACGTCCAGTAGTAGTCGGCGGCTTGATGTAGTTTCCAGGAATCGTCGGGTTCTTCTTAGGGCAATCTTTAATCTTGTGGCGGTGGAGCCACAAGCAAAACATCCACCAGTGGCCTTGAAACACTGCCCCGGATGAGCCTTTCCACAAGTAGTACAAATAGGTGAGGGAGGCAAAACCTCGGTATCCTCTGTTGACTAGAAGATCCTGGAGCACGACCCTGATTTGATCCTCGAGCTGACTGATCCTTGTTGTAACGCTGGTTATTGTTACCTTGGTTCGGACGATCACTTCCATTCTTACCAGCATTTCTATTATCTTGACCCCTCGTCTCGGGCGTCCGGTGTCAACATTCTTTCCTGACTGACCCCGCTGATCATAACTCCTATCCACTTGACTCCTCGAATCATAACTCCTACCCGAGTTTCCCTTATAGTCATTGCCTTGAGTCCTACCTTGAATCCGATCACCATCGCGAGTACGCTTGTTGGAACCGAAACCTCATGAAAGATCTCAATGTTACGAGCTGCGTCATTGCAGGCCGACACATTCTCATACTCAATATTAAGCAGTCGGTCCAACACCCACTTCTTCAGTCCCCACTTGAAGTGCTTAGCTTGACGCCTACCATCTCCAGCAATCGCTCCCACAAAACTCACCAGCCTCATAAACCTACTCATGTACTCATTGGAATTCTCATAATCAAACTGGTAGATTGCATGATAATCCCTCTCATACCTTTGCTTTGCTCAGCATCGGAAGTAACGGTTATAGAAGATAGTCCGAAACTCAGTCCAAGTACAAGTCACAGCAAAAGCATCTCCTCCTCTTGCTTGTTTGAGTGCCTTCCACCAATTTAAAGCATCATCTTCCAATTTGAATGCGGCCAAGCGAGTCTTAAACTTCGTCTCCACAACCCAGTACTTCAAACAGCTTCTCAATATGAGTGATCCAGTCCTCGGCCTCTGTGGGAGTAGCAGCAGTGCTAAACGAAAGAGGCTTGAGCTTACCGAAACGCTCGAGCCAAGTGTGAATACCGACGGGTTGATTTCCTCCACCACTACCCGAAGCACCATTACGATTACGAATGTTGCGATCACTGTTCCATCATCTCGGTGTAGTAAGACCGGGGAAAAGAGAATTGAGAGCATTAGCAATCGCAGTATCCATGTTAGTAGCATCATCGTCTCCATCCACGCTACCGGTGCGACGAGTTTGAACCATCTGAACGATATTCAAACGATCAGCAAAATGAACAATGGTGAGATACGAAATGGAAGTTCGCAGAAGGAATCCTAAAGTCTACCCAAATCCTCACAGGTCAAATCCTAAGCTCTAAGGTCTCAAAACCTAGGCCCCATATGTCACAGGTCCTGACTACAAGTCGTAAACCTGGGCTCTGATGCCATAAATTGTAACGCCCCGACCCGACAAGGGTAAAGGAATCACAAGTAATGGTGTCATATCAAAGCAAACATAAATATCCAAAAGAAATCTCAACATAAATATTGAAATAATCCAAGTCAAAATGACTTCAATACATAGGTCCCAGCGGAAAAATAAACTCCAAATGAAATATCTAAAAATAAAGTCTAAATGGCATCATAAGATCAAAGCTAAAAATCTCTAAGGTAAGTCCACACAGCACTCATCCCAAAGCAATACCCAGCTCCAATGCTTAGATACCTGCCGCGGAAAAAGAAAAGTGCGGCTGAGCTTCAAAAGCCCAGTGAACAAATATACAAGCAAAACGAATGAAAGCGAGAACGAATACGAAATAAAGTGAAAGAAAGATAGCAAAATCATAATCATCTCAGAAGATAAATCAGGATAACAGAATTAGTTTTATAGCTAACTACCTCGAGCCCAAATACATATGCCATATCATAAACATAATCATATTCACATAAGGCAACATTTGTAGGGGAGACCTACCAGAGTTATGAAGGACGTGCATGCACGCAGCATCAATCATCAGATAACATATAGCATATAACATATAATATATAACATATAACAGATCTAGGATGCACCCATACGCCCCACAAACATACATTGATAATATAATATAACATGAGCTCATAACAAATAACAGATAAGGGACGTGGCAGAACTTCACTCTATTGCCCTAGAGTCATGTCAGAAGTGCATTACTGACACGGACATGGAACCCCCATGACTAGTTAATAATTGGCTCGGGTGTCAAACTATCTTAGGTCAAATAGAATGTCATAACTGACATAGATCATATTTTATCAAATGTTTAATCATGTTTTCAAAATCAAAGTCTTCATATCATATAGTTCAAAATCAATGTTTTATGATTCAAAAATCAAAGTTCAAATAAGCAACAGCTCAAATAGACACATTAGGGTTCATAGCAAAGGCTTAGGAAATCCTAATGTAAAAGTTAACGAAAAGAAAACGTTATAAGAAACCTTTACTGAAAAGGTCAGAATATCTGTACCTTATTCCAAAGCAAATGATCGAAAAGAAGAAACAGGGAAAGCAAAGGATTACTCCTTCTTCACAGAACCTATACACATTAACGGTCGTACATGTTATTTATGATTCCATAATCGTCGAAATTATCTTTTAATATTTGGCGTTCATACTTAGTATGTTTAATGATCTTAATACTTTAGGGTTTTATAATTAATGAGACTTAAGTGTTTTATAATTAATATCGTAGATTAGGGTTCATTATGTCATTAATTAAAGTTTAGGGTTAAATGTGAAAATAGTTTAAACGTCATAACTCACACATAAAATAACGAATTAATATACTCAGCTTCAAACCCTAATCGACTCTCATTTATGTTCTAGGGTTTTCTCATTCTTTAATATCTCATTAATATGCATTTACTTACATGTTACGTCTTTTAATGACTCGTTACTTAACCTAACACGTCATAAAAACAATCTTTCCTTTTATGTTTCACCCTACACATTTATGATTTTATGTGACATACATGTTACTTATTACTCGTATTAATTACACGTTTACACATTTACAAGTTTACTTGACGTATAATTACGCACACATATGAGACACAATTCACAAACCATTAGGGTTTGGCATACCATATTCGATTAACATATCAAAACTAGGGTTTACATTAACATGACCTTTACTTACTTAATGCACTTTCAAACCTTATACATGGTTCGGTTCAAATTAGGGTTTTCGGCTATTAGGTTATTACACAAGTCTTAACTCATCTACATACTTAACTCATTCAAGTTATCATGTTTTATACCTTATTCGAATGTTATGCATGGTTCGGTTATAGTTACATATGGTTCGGCCCTTATTAACTCGACATAGCCATGACCCGATTCAATATTACATATTACGTACATAACTCTTAAATACTTGTAAGGTTTAATCATTAGGGTTTCCTTGTTTTGGTTTCCATTCGGTTCGGTCACAAACAAAACAACAAACTCGACAAAAACATAACATATAACAATATACAAACGCAAGGTACATCAAACAAAGACGAGAATAGGTTATACCTTGACTTGGTTGAGCAAAAATCTCGACACCAAGGGTGTTTGATAATCGGCCGAGCAAGAGCAAAAGAAAAGAAAAGAGGCAATAATAAAACTAGGGTTCCAATCTTGTGATTATGTGTTGTATATATAGTAGTTGTATTTGATTTAGGCTTGGGAGATCTTTGGGTTTCGGTTTGGCCCAACCGAACACACCAAACACACGCACACATATGGGCTTCGGCCTAAGGTCCATCGAAGCAAAACAAACACGACCCAAATCATTTACGAAACGTTAAATCTTCGTCGTACCAAAATCAATCACATAATATATTTTAGTTAGGTTTTTAATTATTCACAAGTTAACTTTTAATTTCATTTAATGTTATAAATATATTTTACGTATTTTATAAATTTCGATTCCAAGGGTATTTTAGTCTTTAATCAGATTTTAGATTTCCAGGTTTTACATTTATGCACAATATCAACTATGATTTGGCTCGGACAGTGTACGCTCCCAGTTTAAATGGGCATACATGCCTCTACTTTACGACAATGTGGATTTTGAATAATTATCATTTAATAGCAAAAGAATTCAATGATTTTAGCTAAAAATGGGTCAATGTTAGCTATGTTTATGGGCTAAATGATTTTAGCTAATAGATTTAGCTTGACTATAAGTAAACAAGTCGAATTGGTTGGAAGCCATCCGAAGTGTATTTAAATGCTCAAAACCCCTAATTTGCTTTATTTAAAAATTCAGGGCCCGTTTGTTTGCCCCCTTTGGACTGGATTTGTGTTTGACAAGACACTAATTTTGTGTTTGTTTAGAAAGAAGGGGTTTTAAAATGGGAGTCAACCCCTTTAATGTGGGGATAGTGAATTCCTATATAAGATGCATGGTATTCTGACAAGTTCTACTGTATAACTATCTTTCTTTCTTTCTTTTTTGTTTTCTTTCGTTTAATTATATCAAAATCAAGTACTTCTCATTGAATATTTATTATTTTATACTATTTTATTATTAAAATAAATATAAATCTCAACCCCAATTTATATTCTAACATACAAAACAAACAACTTTTAACACAATTCAAATTCCAAAACCAAATCCTAATCCTAATCCTAATCCAAATCCAAATCCAAATCCTAATCCTAAACCCAACTACAAACCAAACGGGCCCTCAAAGTTTCAAGAAATGGTTATAAAGTGTATGGGTCAGTGCAGCCTCCTCTTTTTGACCCATACTAAAAAAGGTTATTCAAAAGTAACTATTATGACCTGTTACTCAAACCCTGATGTTGCCACATCTAGTTCTTGGCAATGGTCCATACCTTGGCTTGGCATGCCGTTGTTTAATCTGTGAGTCTTTTTAAATTAAAATTTGGTCTGCAGTAATGGCTATAAAATGTATGGGTCGGTGCAGCCTCCCCTTTTTGACCCATACTACGAAAGGGTACTAAAAAGTAACTATTATGACCTGTTACTGGACCCTTGATGTTGCCACATCTAATTGTTGGCAATGTTCCATACCTTGGCTTGCATGCTGTTGTTTAATCTGCGAGTCTTTCTAAATTAAAAGTTGGTCCGCAGAATGTTCATATATTTTGTTCACTTCACTGATTGAAGCAGGGATGTTGCAGGCAAGCCTAACAGCTGAAGACATTCTAAATCAGTGGCCAGAGACCGAAGTGGGAAGAATTATACGTGATTATGGGGAAGAAAACAATTGGCGTGCTCTTCAGAAGCGGATTGTTAAGGCCCGATTAAACGGTGGATTGCATTCTACTAGTGATCTAGTAGATCTTATTCGGAGTTCAACATCTGGTGCAAAAGGTGGGGATATCTTCTTAAAGTTCTTGATTTTCGTTTATGTATGCCAAATTGCTGAATTTATTTGATCATGGTAGTGAGAGGTGGCAATCTGGACCCATTTATGAGTATAGGGATCAGTTTGGACTGTTCTTCTAACGGATCAAATGGGATGATTCTAAATGTTAGTTACAATGGAACTGGGTTGAATGGGTCAAAACGGGTTGAAGGTCACCTAAGTCATATTTTCAAAAGATTAGAGTATTATAGTCATTTAATCAGATATAAGACGGACCTATCATGTATATTTAGCAGACATTGTAAAAATGGGTGCATTGATGTGTTACAGTAGGGAGGCTGGATAAAGACAGCAACAAGAGTATTCCAGGCTCTAAGAATAGCAGTTAATGACGAACTCAAGACACTAGAGACATCATTATTGAAAGGTTTATGGATAATTATTAATATATGTATGACCGGATTCGAACTCGAGACTTCGGGATTGCACGCATTACGTATGAGAATCAATGTATAAATAATTAATATATAAAATGTTATATTTAATTATTTGATCACGAAATAAATACTTAATGATATTTAATATTTGACGAGTTTTGATTATCGGTCATTAAATGTCAACGGGATATGAAGAAAAGTTAACAAGTCAAGAGAAGGTTTTTGGAATCCTCTTTTGGGCTTGTGTTTGGCCGAAAACTATAGAATCCCACATCGGATACTATAGCAATCTTGACATCTACCATAAGGCTATAAATACATCCCCATGTATTCATCCTTTGGGGCACTAGATTTCAATAGAAGGCCAAACTTCTTCTTTCTTCTCTCTTGTTCTTAGGTCGACGAAGCAAAACCCCATGTAAGGGATTTGCGAGTGACCTTGAGCATAACAAAGATGTTTGGTTAATCTATTGTGATCAAGAACCTAGCTTTTCTCATTGATTCGCTACTAATACGTGTGTACAAGAACGAAGAGCAAATACACTTGTGTTTGCATATCTTGGTGGGTCGACATAGGTGTTGGTCGACATTCATAAACCCTAATTTATTAGGGTTTAAGGTTTCTTGGTACTTGATCTTAATTGGGGGTTTTTCATAAACCCTAATTGCATTGATTCGCAAAAGGTACGCATATACTTTTAATTCGGTTAATTAATTTACAAGTATTATTCCTATTACTTCCGCTGCATGCTTTGATGATGTTTACTTGTTTTATATAATTGTTATGATTAGTAAAACCCAACAGTGGCATCACGAGCCGTTAATATGTTGTAATTAATTACCGAAACACATAAAAAATTGAATCTTTATGATTATTATATGCTTTTATGGTTTCTAGGGTTTTGAAAATTGGAACCCTAATTTTTTATTATTGGGTCGATTACCCTTTAATTGTTTATTAGGTTTTATTTTTTGTAAAACTTGTAGAAACCCTAGGATTGCATGTATATTTTATGTGGTTTTCATGAATAATTGTTATGTGCCATGATTATATGCGTATCTTGGGATTATAATTGTTATGAGGAATCCATGGTGAAACATGCATGTTTTGCCATGGAGTATTGTTTTTTGATTAATTGTTAAGTGATATACACATGTTTATTTATTTGATAATATTGAATTGGGGAAGACCTCAATTATACTAATAAAAATTCGTTATGTGCTATTTGGTATACTATTGACTTTGGCTTACGCAATCGACTTGTCGATGTATGTGGCTTATCTACCTTGTAGTTGAAAGCCCTAGTTGATGTATGCATTTTTACGTCTAGAATTGTTTATTAGGTTTTATCGAAATAATTATGCATGTGGCTAATTATTTTTACATATGTTAATTGTTAAGTTATATGTATATTATTTGAGTTCCTTTTAATTTTATTAAAATGCCTTTTGTTTATATTGTATGACATGTTAGTAAGCAAAAAGGGTTTTTTTAGAATAGAAAATTAAATGGACTAAATAATGGCGAAATTTTGATTTGTTTTTCTAAGTATTAAAATCTTGAACTTTTAATCGATTGATGCGACTGTACTAAATGGTTAGAATGGCTCACCCACTAGAACAAACTATAAAGGGGTTATTTAAGAAGTGAGCACAGTCTCACTGAATGGATGTCTAAGGTTATGCCTCAGTGCTTACCTGGTCCTCTGCCCCTGTGAGTTCGATTGGAGCTACCTAGTATAACCATTCTATGTACGAAGCATCTTAGTGCAAAGTTGTAAGTTTCTCAACGCATCGATTAAAACTTTGTAGAATTTAATCTTAGCAATTAAAATCGTATGTAAGGTTTTCGAAAATATTTTGTTATAAAGTTGTATGCATGCTTCTTTATACATAAGTTTTGATTACACGTCAAAAATTGTACCCTTTAAATTTAAGTTTATGCCATCTAATGATATGAAACACTTGAAGTTGTAATTTAGTTATGTGAGACCTTGATCTAGATTACAATGACAAGGTGAATTATTTTGTTGTGTGAGACCTCAGCTTAATTATTTGCAGTTTCTAAATTAGACAACTTAATTAAGTTAGTTAGTGAGACCTATGACTTAAGGCATAAGATGGGATAAAACATGCTTACATTTTGCATTAATTGTTTTGGCAAAATTGTAAATCCCATATTTTCTAGGAATTGAAAACTTGTTTGTCAATTATTGTTCTTCGACAATTACCTATTCTATACTTTCATCACTAGCAGATCAACTGATGTGGTGAAACTATGATAATGAGGGTCCTAGATTCAAGGAAAATTCTATGGTTAATATGAATATTGACCAAGGGTATTTTATTTTCTTGAAAGATTTTATTATCGAAAATACTAAAACTGAATTTTGAAAATTCTTTTGATTGTATTAATGCAACATTAAACCGTAAACGTAGTTTGGGCTTTGGTAAATTGATCTAGTTCTGTTTTCAAACGAATGTTTGATCAAGAAAAATTTACTAAAAGACAAACATAAACTCTTTTCCATGGAAGAAGAGTGTGACTTAATCCTATTCCTTTTCATGATTGAGAAAGGTATGTTAGGAACATTAGAATTGTCTAAATTCTAATATAACTCATAGCAACTTTAATAGTTAAGAAAATTGCACACCATGTTTTCCTTAAGAGATTTCATTACCCTCTGTTGGTGATTGAATTCTTATATGACATTTTGGTCAACTAGAAAACATGTTTGATATTATATGAGTTATTACATTAGAATCTAGACTAATTACCGCAAAATTGGTAAAAGACAAACTAGTATATTGTATCTAGTTGTTTTGATTTGACCAATTAAAGGTGCTACACACCATTGTGGGGATAGTAGACCTATTGAGGAAGAAATTGCATGCTCAATTTTTCAAGTTAATAGTATGATGGATGATTCATCATCTACAGAGTAGAATACACTCTTTTAGTACCTAAGTAATTGTTACGAATAGTCTTTGAAAGGAGTTACAACGTAATAGCACGCTATTTTCACTGGTTAATGCAACACTTACAATGTTGTCAAATCTAGTGGGAGTATTGTGGTGTATTACTGAATAAGACATTATTGTAACGTTGTCTAATTCAGTGGGAGTTACAAGATTTATTATCTTGGTAGTGACTCAGATTATTTCTAGATTTTCTTGAAATAATACATTACGTTTAAAAATGTAGACATTCATATTCTCAAGGATAGTTATGAACGTTTCCTTGATAATTACTATGACACTATCATATTGCTCACATAAACAAACGAATGTCATGGTGTTTATATGCTATATGGTGTTGTTCTATGCACAAGTGGGAGAAGTATTAATTGTGTGCAAAAGAACAAACACATACAAATATGATTAATGGATTCTCTTGATCGTAAGATAAGAGATTATCGTTCTAATAAGATTGACTTGTTTAGAACATGTGTCAAGATTATAACATATACTACTTTTATGTCTTATGTCATTAAAAATTATAGAAACACTTGAAGTTACATTTTAGTTTAAGTGAGATCTTGGCTAGATTGTAATCTCAAGGTAAATCTCCACTTGTCGTGGGATCGGGCGTGGATGTTTTTACAGTTTCTTAAGTTGAACACTTCTTGGAATGACATAAAATAAATATAGTAAAGTAATACTATCTTAAATATTTATGTATTTTTAGAATGACATAAATAGATAGAGTAGTATATTAACTTGAAAATAAATTAATTGAAACCATGATGTGGTGTTCATAATTACTTTAAATTATAAATGTTTATGTGTTTCTTTGTAAAGTCACCAACATGAAGTCTTTTAAAGACTGATAATATAAAGTAAGATATTATAACTGTTATGTCTTTTGACTTAGTCAAAGAATACTCATGTTATAAAGTATGCAATTGGCTTAAAAATTCTATTATACCATTAAGTTGTCTTAGTTGGTAAATAGGTAAGCCAAAAGGAATATGTTTATCTTATATATTGTTAGATTGTCTTACAATATTAATTCTAACGAAATACTGTATGTATATGGAATGTTCAGTTAGAAGAATCAAACATTTGTTATATTGTTTGATTTAAGATAATAATATCTTCTTTCTTCCAAAAGTTATCAAGGTTAGAAAATTGAGTATTGATTGGATATACTTAATAAAACTCAAACCTAGAAGATTAATAAGACACCATTTTAGTATGGAATGTGATGAATCACATTGAGTCTTATATATTGAAGTTTTGAATTGTTAAAACTACTTATGGAGTAGGTTATTAACAAACAAGATTCTGAACTGTCAATGTATTTTGTAATATCCCACAAGAAAACAATTTAGTGTTGTTCTAATTGCTAAAGTATTTATAGATAGTCTTTAAATTACAAAAGCAAGTGGGAGTTTTGTTTAGATCTTGAAGAGATTAAATTACAATTACAAAACACATAATCTTCTAAAATACACTAGTGAATATCATGATGAGGTCAAATATGATATACCTCAAAATGATGGAATTCTCATTCATAGATCCGCAAGGATATCTCAGATATTTGATATGATGAGAAATATGATTTACAGGATCATGGTAAACCTGTTAATCATAATGATATATTACCTAATATTGAATTGTGGTAAATTATTCATACTATGAATGTAAAGATGCTGTCCAAAGAGATAATCAACTTTGTAAACTTGGTTTATCTTAATAAAGATGAGTTTCTTCAAAGGAAAGAAAACCCTAGCGGTTTAAAATTCTTTGTGTAGAAATCATATGGACAAAATTGTACATGTGTTTAATGCATGGCTTGTGACAAGATTATTAATCACACTTAAGCAATTAACTGTGATTGAATATTCTTTCCTTGGCACATTAAATATATAATGATTATGATTGTCATACTTATTTTCATTGATATGAAAAATGACAATTGGATATTAAAACTCTTTGTTGTGTGATTATTTTTGCGAGGACGATAAGTAATACAAATGAGTTTTATGAATTCACATAATCTTTGGAAATGTACAAACGGCAAGAATCCATGAATGGATATATGCATGCATCTAGGAGATGATTCTTATGTTTAACTATTAAACCCATGTTTTGGTTTAAAATTAAAATAAGATAATTTCTAAGTATTCCTGAAAGCTAGTGGGAGTATTGTGTTTATTTTCTTTAAATCTTATATGTTGTGGGTAGTAACATTCCATCTAAGCTAAATGTTAAGTTTGGAATGGAACTTCACATGAAAGATTTAGAAAATAAGACATACAACCTTGGAGTATATGTTTATTGTTAATAAACATGGCGGTATTAAATTAATGAGTCTAATAGAACATGATATATCATTTGGAAAATGGATATGTAGAACATGAATTAAATCTTCGTTTGATATAAGGATTTTCATGTACATCATGTTACTGTTGTATCATGCTTGAATGCAAGATGATTTGACAACATTGATATCTAATGAAGTTATTAGATAACTAGTGTAATGAATATTCTAATAGAATATGTTTGAATCTAGAATTACATTCCTCAGCCTGGATTTGCTCTCAAAATTCTAAGGATGAGCAATACAGCAATTGTTGCATAATTGTCATAGCCAACAAACTTGAAAGTTTGGAAGGTATCAAACATTACACTATAGATATTGAAGTTTACGGAGATTTTAAAGAGCATATTGTTGTTTGTATACAATGATTCTGGTTTAATTGAGATGACACTCAATACTAGTCATGGGAGGATTTCATCCTTGTAAATGGTCATGTGAACTAGTTGTGCTCAACCAAGAGCATAGTTGCATTATACAATAAAGACTTAGAATGCTTTAAACTTTAAAAATTGTTTGAAAGTTTGATTGTCATAAATTGGTGTTGAGGATGTCACACACTTTATGAAATATATTATGTGGCAATATCAAGATATTTTGAATGCACACATACAAGAACTTCACTAGTTGAATTCTTGAAATAAGTATTCTCAAAATTTCGATAGATCAAAGTTAGTTGAAATTATGCCTTGTCAACAAGTATGATTGTCATTACTTGAGACATAATTCATTAACAAGTATTATCATGCATTGATCTATTTAGTATTTGGATAAGGGATGTTATGAACAAATATTATTTAAATGGAATAAAATATTGGTTATGTTTATTTTTCATTTTCTTAATATTATATCCTATATTTGCATGTTTAATCCGTGAATAACTTATGTTATTCTAAAAGTCCGTTGTCGATCAATGATGTGGGAATGTCATTGAATTAAGACAAATTTGAGTTTTGGTAGAATATACTTTAAGTATATTGATGCGTGGGACATGCCAAATTCACATGATATTCAATGAATTGAATATAGGACAGATCCCAACTTTACATGATGATACTTTATGGATTTTGTCATTAAGTATATCATGAAGTGTTTATCCTCAGACTTGAGATACCAGATAACTGTTGTGAATGTAGTGCATTTGTGTAAGATAGTCTAACGCTATCCGTAACTGGTAGTTATAAGGGCTATTTTTGGAAGTGTTACAAAGTTCATGAGTTATGTTTGTAGTCAAGAGAATTTGTTCCTTTGAATTTGTTTCAAAGCATAATACTATATTTGGGCCCCTCGTAGGATTGGCAAGATGTTTGTAAGGCCTTACCCAAGATCTATCTGGAATACGTTCAGATGATTTGGTAATCTTGTTCAATCAAATACAACTAGAAACAGAATATTAACTTATGAAATGACTTGATCCATATTCATAGTTAATGTAGTATTAGTAACAAAAGGATAAGTAAAAATGATGAATCATTAAATGGTTTTTTCCAGGAGACCATACTCGATTTGATCTGGGGGCATTGGCGTGTGAAAGCTAGACTAACCAATGTCATTACTATATTAAGTAATATCCAAGTGGGAGCTGAAAGGTTTATGGATAATTATTAATATATGTATGACCGGATTCGAACTCGAGACTTCGGGATTGCACGCATTACGTATGAGAATCAATGTATAAATAATTAATATATAAAATGTTATATTTAATTATTTGATCACGAAATAAATACTTAATGATATTTAATATTTGACGAGTTTTGATTATCGGTCATTAAATGTCAACGGGATATGAAGAAAAGTTAACAAGTCAAGAGAAGGTTTTTGGAATCCTCTTTTGGGCTTGTGTTTGGCGAAAACTATAGAATCCCACATCGGATACTATAGCAATCTTGACATCTACCATAAGGCTATAAATACATCCCCATGTATTCATCCTTTGGGGCACTAGATTTCAATAGAAGGCCAAACTTCTTCTTTCTTCTCTCTTGTTCTTAGGTCGACGAAGCAAAACCCCATGTAAGGGATTTGTGAGTGACCTTGAGCATAACAAAGATGTTTGGTTAATCTATTGTGATCAAGAACCTAGCTTTTCTCATTGATTCGCTACTAATACGTGTGTACAAGAACGAAGAGCAAATACACTTGTGTTTGCATATCTTGGTGGGTCGACATAGGTGTTGGTCGACATTCATAAACCCTAATTTATTAGGGTTTAAGGTTTCTTGGTACTTGATCTTAATTGGGGGTTTTTCATAAACCCTAATTGCATTGATTCGCAAAAGGTACGCATATACTTTTAATTCGGTTAATTAATTTACAAGTATTATTCCTATTACTTCCGCTGCATGCTTTGATGATGTTTACTTGTTTTATATAATTGTTATGATTAGTAAAACCCAACAATTATATGATTCTTGCACCTGTCTCGCACCTGGTGGGAGGCTTGCAGTCATATCTTTTCACAATCTAGAGGACAGAATCGTGAAGCAAGCGTTTGTTGAAATCATCAAAAGCAATTCAGATGATGGAAACAAAAAGGAAGCTATGATAGCCTGATAGCCGAACACTTGAAGAATGTTAATTCAGAAAATGATGAGGAAGGCGAGAAAGAGCCATGGATCAAACAGATGATTGAAGGAGTTGGTGGAACAATACTTACAAAGAGACCCATTACGCCTTCTGAAGATGAAGAGAAACTTAATGTTCGGTGTAGGAGTGCTAAACTGAGGGTAATACAAAAAGATTGAAGCAAAATTGGAGGAGAATATTAGGAGTAGAATATCATCTTATGATAAATTTTTATAAGACGAGATGCTTAGATTTTATTCAGTGGCATTACTTTGTTATTGGGAGAAATGGAGAATAATCAACAAGATGACGGGTTAGCATTTTTCCGGTAAAACACAACGATATATTGTAAACTTGTAATCTTCTAGTTATGGTGAATTGGCCTTGAACACTTTTTCATATCCTTAACATAATTCAATGCTTAATACTAGTAGTATGTTTAATATGAGGTTAGAACGCCGAGCACTTTGACTTATAAATTGTTAAACCATAATTTATGGTATGTCGCATTTGTTATAAAATTTAATCAATTATCAGATTCTTCATAACTTTGCTATGAAATCAAAAGTTTGAAATCGTCCATTGACCTCAAAAGTCAAACAAGCATGTCTTCACTGATTATGTTGTTGCCTCCTGTCAGCTCTAGAGGAATGGCGTAAACGAAAGATGGAACGAGCAAGACAACGTGGCCTTGGTAAAAATGGAAACACCACCTCCCAAGAATGAACGTTTGTTCCAACCCCACTTGTAAACGCCTGGAAATAATAGGTTTTTACTTTCTAGTAGAGTTTGTGCACAACCAACTTTAGTTGTTAGATACATAAACGTCAAGTGTTTTCATATGTAAATTTATGCATCTTTTTGTAACAAGAGTGTTTTCTTTGTATGCTTTATAATCTGAATATACCTCCCAAAGCTTTGCAGTCTCTCTTGTTACAAGTTACAACTGATCTTCTGATTTTGATTATTGCATCAGTCACTTTGAAAACGCAGTTAAACACTCCCACTATATAGTGACATCGTGTTTGTAGAAATGTTTACACTTGTTACGTTAATTGGTATTGTACTTTGTTTTTACAATCACTATGGATTGATTAGAAATGTTTATGCTCTATTGTTAAGTATGAAACTTAGTCTTGTCAACCTTGTTATTAAATTTGAGTTTAAGTGATTTGGATCATAAAGCCAGTTGAGTAATGTTTGAGTAATATTTCTTGCATGATTAGATAAAACATATGTTTGAGTAATATTTCATTGTGAGTTTGATAAATAGAACATTTGTTGGAAGTAAGAACTTATTTACAAATTTAAGTTCAAGCTAAATAATATAAGCAATCCACAGATTACTTAAGACTTGTTCTACTTGAACAGATATGCCTGCATGAATAAGTTAATAAGTTAAAAAGATAAGCTCATAAGCTCTTATTCTTAGGCTTTTGAGCTAATCCAGACTTGTTATCTTAAAGATCGAGTTGTAATCTCAAGTAAATAAGTTCATAAGCTAAAAAAATAAGCTTATGAGCTTATCAATTCTACAAGAAGTTTATAAGCCCATCAAAATAAGCTTATGAGGTCTGGTTGTACAACACCAGACTTCTTAAGATAAATAATCATATTTTCAATTTGTTTCATTGCTAGCTTTAATCGATTCCACTGCTCGTCATTCTCGTAACCACTACTAGCTTTAATCGATTCCACTGCTAGTCATTCTCGTAACCACTGCTAGCTTTAATCGATTCCACTGCTAGTCATTCGTAACCACTGCTACCTCGCTCGTTACCACTGAAATGGTGTATTTCTAAGAACGCACAATCTGATCCACTCTTTTTTGTTCCCGAATGAGAAATACAGAAACAAATGCCAGCACGAGAAAATATGGTTTACCACAGCATAAAGGTAAAACCGAGATGCTGCATCTCTTCAACCAAACATGAAATCCTAACATCAACTGTCCAGACCAGACACACTACTTTCTCAGTTTCTCAACAAAATCCAATAAACAAGACTTAAAGCAAGGTGACATTATGGCATTACATTATCTAGTTAGTAGTTGCTAGCAGTAGTACTTCCTTCGCTCAACACTTTCATTACCAATTTCTAAAGCGTGTCACACATATGTCGATACTCCCGAGAAGAGGAAGAAAAAGCTTCATAAAATATACCAATTTCTAAATGTTATATCTCTATATCTCTTAACTTAACGGCACCACGGTACCCAGCGTTCTTATTAATTATGGTGCACAAGAATCTCGTTGTGTTCACCAATATAAGGTGTTAAATTATCATTGATTTATTAATAAATTATGGTGCTCTAGGATGATGAAACTTTTTCCTTTAAAAGTTGGTGTGCAAAAACTGTTACGTGTGCATCAAAATCGACAAAATCTCATACACGGTCAATATACGGTCTTTACGAAAATACACTAATAAATAAATTTATTTATCCAAATCACACTATTTTCTACGTACCTGTGATGGATATCTAGTAAACGCAGGTTCACACCGGCCTTTACAATAGATATGGAACCCGGTCGTGAGAATTGGGAGTGCAAGGAGAACAGGAGTGAAAGCAACCGCATGCTTTGTACTAAAAAAACCCATCAAAAGTACGTGAGATATAACCGATATTGTGATTACAAATTCACTCACGTCCATGAACTTCTGGCCAAAATAGCGTTCGACTTATAATATAAGCTTCAAGATGAGCTTATAATATAAGTATTTGCTAGCTGAAACTTAATGGCCGGAAGGATTACTCGGGTATCTTTCCGGGTTTCAAATGATATCACGCTATGGCTTGGTAAAACCCTCAAAGTCGTAAGCAATGGATTACTTGGTATCTTTTCGGACTTCGACAAAAAACTATGATGAAAAGATAACATAATATAGCCCGTAACATCACTAAAAAGCCCAGGTCGGTGGTTCCTCTATAAAAGCAAAATCTCAAAATCAAAAAAAAAAAAAAATCAAAAAAAAGGATTTTCCCACAAAACATACGACGTACGGCGATCGTTGTCAACTGTCAAGGTAATATAACTTTTTATTATCTTTGAATCTTCTTCTCCTTATATTTAGTTAAATTATTAGGGTTTCGGGAGTGTTTATAGGAGTCGATTTGGGGTGGGGATATGTCGAAAAGAAGTAGAGTTAGTGACACCCATGAAGATGTTCTTCTTCCTGTGGAGTTGATTCATGGTATACAATCGTTGTTGCCTTCTAAAGATGCCGCAAGCACTTGCATCTTGTCTAAGTCATGGCTACGCGCTTGGTATACCATCCCTAACCTTAAATTAATCCCTCCTGAACCCGATAAGCTGTTTTCGACCTACGAAAACGAAACAAAGTACATGAAGCTAATTCATAATACTTTGGAAAGGTACCACAAAGACAACATACCAATTGAATCTTTTCATCTCCAAGTAAGACTTATCGAAGACAACCTAGAGGATGCCCAAAATTGGATAAGACTTGTCGTTTCCAAAAGTTGTCTCAAAGACCTTTCGCTTAATATAAGTGTTTTCATTGATGATTCGCTTACATTGCCAAATGAGTTATTCTCTAGTCAAAACCTTAGTTCGATCCATGTAAAATACACATATAATTATCAAAACGGTATTCGACTCCGGATTTGTACGAATCCTGTCATCAACTGCGTGGCGTCTCTACGTGTAATGGACTTTGAATCTGTCATTATAACTCAAGATGTGTTTCAAAAATTGTTGTCTACTTGTACCTTGCTCGAGAAGATAAGACTTTATGATTGCGAGGGCCTCAAGAATGTTAAGGTCAAAAACCATCTTCGTCTTCGGGAATTGGATATTTTTTCAAATGAATATTTCGATTCTTGGGAGATCAATAATGTGCCAAGTCTCCGTTCCTTTCTTTGCCACATGCTTGATGGTTGGAGGGCGTCTATGCCGTTTCAAATGGATTCGTTATCAAGTGTGACACAGTTACATATTAACGGTGTGATTATAGACAGGTCATTTTTTGACACAGTCAAATCAAAATTTCCTTTGCTCGAGACTTTGACCCTTGCAATTGGGTATTGGCGGGAGATCGAAGACCTGGTTATAACTAGTGTTTCGCTCAAGTGGTTGACCTTAGACGTAACTCAACGCTTGCCGGGCAATGTACAAGTTCATGCTCCAAGATTACTTACTTTCACATGTACAGGTAATATTCCTCCTCTCATGTTTCCAGCCATTGTTCCCGAGCAAATCAACCTTACTTACAGTTCGTGGGAACCTATGGATCATTCCTTCTTTTTCAAGATGAGGGAAACACTCAATCTATCAAACAAGTTTGAGATCAACTTAAGACATGAAAGCCTTGATTCAGTAGTGCCTTTGGACATTGATGTTGACGATCTTAGAAGATGGGCCTCAACCTCATTTCCGGTTACTAACGTTCAACTTTCTCTTGAAACGCGTCTAGATGAACACGTGTGGGAGCAATCACGATTCTTTGATGCATTTTTCTTGATTTGCCGTCCAAGTTACATAAGGTCCTCTAACCTAGTGATAAGGAAGATGATGGAAGGGAATACGACTGATCTAATAGATGTGCAATTGAAAAATCCTAATAATGGAAACTGGGAAGCTCTAACGAAAAGCGTTCTTGACACACTCACTGGTGACCTTGATTGCAAGCTAAATTGGTTTCCTCAATAGGTTCGATTTCTAATGTGTTATTTAACTTTTCGTTTGAGTTATTTTGTTTCCTGAACTTTCTTGTAATAATATTTAATGCCAAAGTTTATGTCTTTAATCTACAACTGTGATTCATGAAATTCTGCTTTCAGATGAAAAGTTAGCTTTTTTACTCTATAGAACAACCCCTTTTTTTCTACAAATAATTCCATACATATAGTATATTGCTTTCCGGAACCTTTACCGGATGTTGTTGTTGTGTCATAGTCTATATTGCAACAGTTCTCGTTCTGCTAGACTTTAGTTTGTTAGATTTCTACACATCATTGGTTTGCCTAACATCATTATCAATGGAGTTTAAAACGAATATCCTGTGTTTGATGTTTGCACATGTGCATAAGATCGATGTTTACATTCCTCTCCGGCCTTGCAACCTTTATACAGAAGCTCAATCATGGCTTATGCTTTTCTTCAGTGATCTCAGGGATTGATGACACCGAACCACCACTTGTCTTGCTAGGCTCGGGTGTGTTGCGGCGTGACTGTCTTTTGGTGGGGACGATCACTGTCCCATCATCGTAGTGATCATCAGAACCATCGTCTTTGAAAACTGGATGTATGTAAGCATTCTGAAGGTAGCCTTTTAAGTTCGGCATCGGCTCCCTAACTAGATCAAGAGTGTCTTTATTGATTGCCTCCTAAAAAACCAAACAAAAAATAAAACAAATAAAAATGTTGATACTTGAAACCATATCATTTGACCTTTCAACAAATTTCTTACACACCTGTAACGGATATCTAGTAAACGCAGGTTCAAACCGGCCTTTACAGTAGATATTGAACCCGATAGTTAGTATTGGAAGTGCAAGGAGAACAGGAGTGGAAGCAACCGCGTGCTTTGTACTCAATAAACCCATCAAAACTACTTGAGATACAATCAATGCTGTGATTACACGTCCGTGAACATCTGGCCAAAATGCAGCTCGGCTTTCATATTTCGGGTTGTATACGTTAATTATCTGCATTCCAACACAAACAGATTCTATAACTAGGGACCAAGTTCATAACTTTGAGAAAATCACATAGATCATATAAGTACTCGCAATTTACTCTAATGAAAATTCAACATTATTATGGGTCTTTCACCTGGTGACGATAGATCACGAATGCTAGCGCAAAGAAAACTAAAATAAACGGAATTAGGAGCGGTGTCACCACAGCATAAACAAGGCCAATAAGATAATAAAACTGTATTTGAGGTTCTTTAGTGTTGAAACCGATGCTTCCAGGATACATAGCCCGTTCCCGATCCCTTTCGGTCTTAACTAGGAAAATATTCTTTAAGTGATAAATTATCAGCCTCTTTAACCGCAAAATCTCTCCTGCGGTACCACTCCACCCGTCAACCATTATATATGTTATGAAGAACGTTGCTTTCATGGGTATCGCTATGCCAACCGTTTCAGGAATCCTGAAAAGCATAAATGCAAAACAGAATCAAAATTAATCATAGTACGGGTGCAGACTAATTATTTAACTTACTTATTTGCGGGCTGATTAAGGAATGAATTGAGCTGTTCGAATGCAGCCCCAGCGATAATACTACCAAGAAACACATTCACGAATTTGAAAAGATAGTATCTAGAAGCAGATCTCCTCTCAAGTCTCGATATACTTATAAATCCTTCGAATTTTGACATCATCATCAAGAGTTTTGGTAGCAACTTGAGGAATAGCTTCAACACAATCCCGGGTAGAAAGCCTTGGATAAATGACTTGATCAGTATTCTGCACACGAAAATTTTCATCAAAATTAAATTACATTTTGTGCAAACAATCATTTAAATTACATAAATGGTCTCTGTGGTTACACGCAAGAAGAGCTTACATATTGATTATCGGCTTAAGGAATGGTACAGCCTTTTGGATACCTTCAATGTTTGCAAGTGACTGCACAAATGCAATGGGGACCATGTAAAAGAATGTGAGAAAAAAGAAGGCAACGCCCATTATAACCTTCCGAATAGTCAATGAGACGTAAGGAATAGCGAGGTTTTTCCAGTACACGTCACGTGGTTCGGGAGCCCATTCAGTTAACCATAAAGTCGGGTTTCTAACTTGTTGTGTCTGAGCACAAACAGCGGCTCCCCAACGGGTTTTGAAGGAGACGAATGCAGCTGGCAAAATGGCTTTCGGGTCATTCAACACATTTTTTCTCTCCTCGGCTATCTAAAACGTAGAAGTAAACTTCATTAATAAAATCCTATCAATGATACATAACTCATGGAAAAAAAAAACTAATCCTTCATGATATTCATTCCTTATGTCTAAAATACTCTTTAAGAATGACAAAAGATGAAGGATAGATGATTACTTCGTTTGTAAGTTTCTCGATTTCGGTTTCATGATGCTCTATGGCATCTACTTTCTTTCCCCAAAGTCCCCAAAAACCGGTCTAATCATCAAAGAATAAGTAAAACAATCGTGTTAGCATTTCTGTACAAGAAAACAAAACTGAAAGCGTCAAAAAAACTAAATATAAAAGAACATACTTTCATCAAAGGTCGTTTTGACGGATTCTTTGAGTATTTAATCTGGTAGTAGTCGAGCCAGTTTTGTTTCTTTTGTCTCTTCTTCACGAGCTTAGCAAGTTTGTTTGCATTACATACTACCTGCAAATAATTATTAAGCAGTTTAGTTAGCAAAATATCAACACTACTGTGTAATGTGTACTAGTTAACTTAATATATGTGCGTGTATATGTACCTGATGAGTGAGATAATTATCGTGATGGTTCACTAAAAAGAAGTTCTGAACAATGTCGCTAACCGACTCATGAGCATCTGGTGGGATGTTCTTCACAAGAACCTGTAAAATATCATTTTTGCTTTATGTATCAATCATAATCTTATCTTAGGTAACATTATATATCACAATTATTAGTATATTAACTTACTGTAAATTGATCAGGGCGATGATTTTCTGATTGAAGAAAATAAAATCGCATATTTGCAACTGTCTCATACTCCTTCTTTAACATAAAGCATGTCCAAATCGTAACAACGTATGCCACTGCAACATGAGCCCATAACCTGAAATTAAATTTTTACATATATACATAAGAAGCATATAACGTTAACCGAAATGAATGAAATGGTGAGGTTTACGTGCCTGGGAGACCCGTGTGGAATGTTTGATATAGAAAGCTTATCAATTTCGCTATAAGTATCTTTAGAGAGCTCGAGAGTGTCGTTTGTAAAATTAACCGGGATCAAAACAGCCCATGTTATCAAAAATATGGGAAAGAATATTTTTAACCTGCATACAAGTCAAATAAAAGAAACAAGATTGTTTAGGTGATCAGGAAATTGTATTTAAAATACTTTAGACAGAATGAATGAACGAGCGTACCCTAGCAAGTAAATCCTCAAATACACAGCCGAATCCAAACCAGCATGTTCAATGAGCTCGGATTGTGACATTTTCAGCGCATCAGGCACCCAATTGAGAAACTTCAAATATGACCGACAATCCAAATTGACAAACTTTCTAACAAATGCACCGGAGTCAGTAGGACTTGTCCTTTGGCCCATGATATACCATTTTGGAAAGTATACTCTATCGTTTATAGGTTGAAGCCGAAGAAAAGCAAAAGCGAGTAAGAAAATGAGAGCTGTAAGTATATTAATCGCGGCTGCTAGCCCAATATCCCCAAATGTAGCCATCTACCTTTCTTGGTTTCTTTGAAAAGGTTCTTAATCTTCCTGTTTATGAAAAATGAAACCAAAACTTCGTGATTACTAATTAGTGATTATCACGACTAGAACCAGATAAGTAGATAATCAGTTGCTTATAGCTACGGACATGTAAGGTGGCCTTGCATATATCTAGCAGTTACTTTCTTACGGCAACTTATGTTAAATTGATTATTTTGTTACACAACCACTTATAATCGCAACAATCTATCTAAATGCACAGCCAAGCACCCTCCTCATTCGAAAACTAGAACATTACTCAAATTTGAAATATTCTAAAGTCCACAAAAACATACATTGCATATACAACAAATTGGGATAAAAATTTCAGTTTTCTAAGTAAATAACTAACACCATGCAATTTCATAAAAACAGTAAACCTTAATATAAGCAAAAACATCAACAATGAAAAAAAAAAAAAAAAAAAAAAAAAAACTTACTTTAATCAATATATATACACTAGCACAACATTTTTGCATAAATGTTCAAGGGGTTCCAGAAAAGCCTAAATGGCATAATAATTACTACAATGCTAAGCAAAAAGATTTAACTTTAATGTATGGGTTAAAGAAATTACTTACTTTTTATTTGGAAGATATTTGAAGAAATCCATTTGAAGAAGAAAAGAGAAATGTGGCAGAGACATTGCTTGAGAGTTGGATGGAAGCTAAGAACATTCTTCAACTCTCTTCTTACTGCATCCTTTAACCATGCTTTCTTTCCAAACAACATCTTTTTGTCTTACTTTTTTTATTGTTACTATTTTCTTTTATTCAAATTATTAAGTGAACATGAAGAAGAAAGGAATGTGGAAGTAGCAAATGTGTACTTTTTGCTCCCTTTCATTATGGTAATTGTATATTTGTGTGAATCACCCTCACATATATATTCGCCGAATGTATTTATGAAAGCAGTGATTCTATTATCGGGTTTACCTTAAAGTAAGGATATAATTTGTTTACATGCAACCTCCCTCATACTTCACTTACACGAGATTGGGAGTCTGTTGTTGTTGTATGTTTTGCGAAAACAGCTAATTAATAGGATAGCAGAAAGGTTGGCATAGCTACTAGTTGAAGGTCAATATTCAAGGTCCGCTACTCGTTGAATCAATGGACGGAAATTGATCCTCAAATGTACCAAATAATAATTTTCGTTAGCATCTTTTTGGCAAAAACCTATTAAAATATTTGAAACAACAACCTATTACATGCTTAATATTTCCACAAAAGGTGTAGATTGGCGGGAAAACTCTGGCACCGGTTGCCTTTTGGCACCAGCCATTGTCCACCCCACAAGGAATAGCTCAGGAAACTCTCTTAGCCTAGTGGGGCGCACCAACTGGAGTGAGCACGAGCCAAGACTCAGACCCCATGCTTAATATTTTATCGTATCGCATTTATCAAAAATATTATTTTCCCAATGGTCTTTATAGAAGCAATTCAGATGTGAAGGTCTACATCCACCTGAAAACGAAAACTTTGTATTCATGAAAAGGGAAAAAAAATGTAATAAACCAAGCACGTTTTATCCACGTTTGCATAAAAGGCTAGAATCGCACAATGGGCCCAATGCCATCTTTGACACAGGCCCATAAAGACTAGCACTTTTCATTATCTAACACGTTTATTATATTGGGCCATAATCATATGACTTGAAAATGTCTAAAAAATAAATATATTTAGGACTGATAATGAGCCTGAGTATAAATGAAACATGACCTACCACTAACGAAACAATTACAAGGAAGGCATTAAAGACCATGTGCATCTCGACATTAATTAAACAAGGATTGCCCCGAAACCGCCGCGTTGCGGCGGGGGACAAATCAAACTCAAATTATATATTAAAACGCGACACTCACCTTTTAGTTCAGAAGCAGGATATGGATCAACATGTTGCTGATCTTGTCTGCATAATTTCAAACTCGTCGACTTTTTGTCCAAACAACTATAATTTTCCAATTTAAATTGGTACAAAGAGCTGTACATTAGGTAACAATATGATAATTGGACCGCGCCATCTGGAGACATCAGAAGCACCTCCAAATGTCAGATACTCTATATCCATGTTACTATAGCTGATTATCTGAATTTGGTTAAAATTATGACACCATCACTTTTGGAGTGGGAATCCAATATATCTCTAAAACAAACAATGCTCAAGCATTTAAAGCAATACATGTTTAAACTCATCAATGGATGGATCTACAAATCGATTCATGTCCTGAACTAACCCATCTGAAGCATGTGCAACCTGGAATGTTCAAGATCAATATGCAAATAAGTCATTATAAGATTTAGCTTCCATCAATACCATCCCATTTCTATTAGAAATGAAATATTTATAAAATTTGGTTTTCACATACCTGCATCACTACTCTTCTTGTAGTTCGTTGCCTGGTCATTGCAATAACGATGAACCCCCTCCAACCAACATAATAAAAGAAAAGCAGTGGATAGAAAAAAGTAGTGTGGCGTTTTGCGCAAAATATCTAATTACGATTTGTCCAACAGTCATAGAAAAAGCAATGCTTTTGTGTTTTTGTAACAGGTTTCAGTTTTTCAGGCTTACCATCTGTGTACTTGAAATTTAAAGTGTAGCTTTTCTAGTCCAAGTATTTTTTGTTAGCATCTCTGTCCAAATTGTTGGTGATCCTGTAGGCGTCAAAAACCCACCAACAGGAAAAACATTAATTAACCCAATGCATGGCAAAAACTACAAAATAAGTTGATCAGTTAAGAACAGGTTTCAAAAAATAGTTTATGCTTAAAAGTAAAAACTGATCACTTGAAAGGGCATATGGATTCAGTTTGGCGTAGACTATTTGATCATTGTGTTACAAAAGACACATAAAGAAAAGAGTGTTTGGCAAAGAACACCTTATATTGGGAGGCTTAGATGTAAAAACAGCATTGTTGTATCCTTCATCCTTGAGGTCACCACCCCTCGTACTTTGTTGAGTGGATGATCAAAACCGATCAAAGCCTCTTCGGGCTTGAATACACATTATGCTGCGATACAACACTTTCAAGTTCTGTCGCTGGTCTTTTCCCTACAGATTTTGCTACAGCATCAGATGCACCACTACTCAACACGTTTCAACCTTGCTTCATGCTTCAACTGAATCAACTCCGGTCGCTGCATTTTTTCCAGCTGCAACATACCTAAAAGGAAGATACCAGATTCGTTTAGGAACGCTCACTTTCCAAATTTTAATAAGCCGATAATCCCATATAATAAGCTTATCTAAAGTACCCTTATAACTGATTACCTGCATATAAGCTAATCCAAACACCCTGTATCACGAATAAACTGTTACCTTGTGAAACCTACATGTTTTTTCAATGACAACTGCCTTGCTACTGCACTTTCATATTTTTTAAGAATTTTCGCCATACTTATATTCTTTATAGCTATATAAAATAAAGCGAACACACCTACATAGATTACGTAAACTTAACAATGTTTTTACGTTTATATATGGCTATGTATCTGCATATTAAAGTCATAAGTTCGTAACCATATTGGTAATTACTTGCTGCTGGTTTTAAAATACCTTTACCCAACCCATATCACCTGGTGGTTTAACTATAAGGTACAAACCTTGCAAATGTTACCAAATCCTCCTTGCCCGAGCTTATTTGACTCATCCCAAGATCCAGTCGCTCTCTTAGCAGTAGGACCTGTTATTAAAGAGGTCACTGCATGTTGTCCGCAAAAAACATATGAAACTGTAAATGGTAGATGCGCAAGTGCCTACTTTAACTCAAACTGCTTATAAAAGAAACATACGAAGCTGTAAATGGTAGATGCGCAAGTGCCTATTTTTCATATCAATCACCAACTTCAAAACATATGAAACTGCTTGTGGCTGACCCAAACTGCTACATTAACACACACGTATGTGAGAAAGTAGCACTCTAGAAATCTTCACAACTTTTCCCCGGGTATATATACGCATCGACAACTGATACAGGTAACCAAGCATGTGAGAAGGTAAACACACACACATTAAAACACGTACATACTATTCGTGTCTGGGTTGTGATAATACCCACCTACACCTTATAAGCCTCCCCTTTTCCGCAATACAACATACCATCTGTTCATCGTTGAATTCTTGAATATAACTTCATCTTCATCTAACATATCAGTTGTCGATGCAACGATCGACCCAACCCACTTAAGCCACCCCCTGAAGCCAGACCTCGAACTCACCCCCTGCACCAACGCCCTGAACCGCTCAATATACGATTTTGTACACATAAACTATAGTCCAAATCATTGTAAGATTACTTATGGAGTTACTCCAATATCAACAGGTATCAAATTACATTCACGTAAAGTTAATTATAAATTTATTTTACCAAGAATGGTTATTCCAAGCTTTTCGTAGTGGTCTCCTATAGCATGGACACATGACCACTAACCAATAGCACATAAACATTGGACAGCAGGTAATGTTGTATCAGCCTGCATACGGATAAGTACTATATTAGCCACAAAAAACGTGAAGTAGATACATAGTGTTCATACAGAATTTAGTTACCTTGTTGGAATGATCTGAATAAGAAAAACTACGAACAAAACGAACCTCTTGTATGACCAACCGAAACCATCTGGCATGTCCATTCCTCTTAGTTCCGATAGCCAAGTCTTAACATCTAGCAATAATAACATTTTATCAATCAGCCATTCCATCGAATCGTATAAAAGTATGTTAAAAGACAGACAACAACAAATGATGAAATTCTAGATACTCTTAAGCTGAGAATATTGAAAAACATCTTCAAAGTATCTATAAAAAAATGTTGGTGAAGAATGGGAAGTTTAATTTATACGTTAACATGCAAAAAAAAGGTGATAAATTGATAACAGAGTTGGAGTCTTGGAGATGTATTGCGTCTGTCACACATTGATTCTAAAAGTTGACATTCGAACATGTGAGCCAAATGTTAAAATTCATATTTGATTTACTAACCAACAGATATCTATTGTAGCAACATGAAAATGCTATATGTTTTGGCCACAATGTTTATCAAATATCTAAAGTCTCAAAATAATTATATCATTATACAAATAACTAAAACACCCCTGAATAAACATAAATAGATTGAAACAAAAATGCTTTCCAATAGTTTAATGCCATCAATGTATTTGTAAAGATAATTACAGGTAATATCATTTCATTTATAAAATTCTATTGCTGAAAATTATTCATCAGCCATTATTGATTTAAAAGAATATAAAAACATCAAAACCTGTTTACCTCTATCAAATCCCAGAAAGCATGCTGCCATAAAACGAACCAACATCACTTTTCACCATCTCAACTGGAAAAAAAAAGTGTAAAAAGATTCATCGCTTGATCATCAAAAACCCAGGACCGCCTTTCCCAGATGAAGACGAAGAAAAGTGACACGTATTATCACAGCGAACACGTATGTTATCAAAGGCGCTAGCAGGCCAAGGTAACAGATTTGGGCAGAGTAGTTGGGCTGAGAAGAAACGCAGCAGCCCTAAACGACACAAATGGTCGCCGTTTCATATCGCCCTATTAATATATATATAATATAAAGATATATTTGTCTTATGAAAATATAAGCTAGGTTAAACTTTCACACACTAGACTGCACATATGTTCACGGAAAAATGATTTAAATGCTCAAAATTTACATCTAAAATTAGATTTAAATATGTGATTGGTGAGAAATGATGAACGTGACAAAATTTATCACACATATCAAAAGATGAATAGATTAAATTTATTGTTAGGCATATATATCACCACTCATGTTCACACGATTTGAACTTTAACCCTTTGTGGGAAAAAAATGTCTTACGTTTTCACATTCGTATCGCTAAGCTAAGAGCATTCCCACCATTCAATCATTTTGAGTATAATACAATGTCACATATGCATACAATAATTTTACATTCATCCTCCAGAACTCATTAGCTATGTTTGGCACACAAGATTATGAGAGATTATGCTTTATTTTTCAAAAATAAGCTACTTTAAAGATAATCTTTGTTTGGCAGACATAGCTTATAAGAGATTATAAAAAAAAAAAAATCTTCCATAATCTCTGAAAATAAAAGGTTACTTCATGTAGCTTATAAAAATAATATCTTTTTATAATCTTTTTAAGCAACAGCACAAGACTGCATAAATTGACAAAGATCAGCACAATCTATTTTTTCCAAACATACCCTAAGGCTATGTTCGGCATATAAGATTATAGAGAGATTATGCTTATTTTTTCAAAAAATAAGCTACCTAAAAAATAATCTTTGTTTGGCGGGCAGAACTTATAAGAGATTATTAAAAAAAAAATCTATAATCTCTGAAAATAAAAAGTTACTTCATGTATCTTATAAAAATAATCTCTTTTATAATTTTTTCAACATCAGTAGACAATCTGTTTTTTGCCAAACATACCCTAAAACTTTTTTTTTACATTTTATAGAGAGAGAAACATGAAAATTTTCTCACAAAACTAAAGGGTATGAAATTAGAGGGCCGCAATTGAAATTTAAAAATGGTGTAACAAAGAAGAACTCATATCACACCCACTATCCCCACAATGCAATTAGATGATCAGTTATCATATAAACCATTTCATTAAACTATGCCACCTCGCCTCATTGTGAATGACCTAAACGCCATCTAAAACAAGCTAGCATAAATCTTTTCGAAATCACCAGACTTTCACTGTTTAATTACACATAAATGAGTGGCAATCAAGTTAAAGGAATATTAGTTGATCAAATAATGTTTAAAAAGGTACCATATGATTGATGCACAAGAAAAAAATAATGATAGATTCCTTTGTAAACTATACAGATTATTCACATTTTGTTATTTTATCTAAACGAGTTGATGCACCCGCGCGTTGCGGCGGGTTTTTTGCATTTAATTTTTTATGCTATATGAGTTTTGTTATATGTGTGGTGTGTAAATTGTGTGCAAAAATCTTTATGTAAACGTATGTTCATTTCCTATGACACATTTGTATGGTGATAGTTGGGTCGGGATATGAACGTTGACACCATTTTAAAAACTTATAAACGCAGAGGTAGTAAGCTTTTTAAAGACTAATAAGATTCATACTTGTCAAACAATGCTTGCATTGTAATGAGTTCAAGAACAAATCGTTTTAAAGACTAATAAGATTCATACTTGTCAAACAATGCTTGCATTGTATGCAGTTCAAAGCAAAACGATTTGTTGCTTCACAAAAAGTCAACAATATGTTTCAACCAAATCCCTTTGCAAAAGAGGTAGAAATATTCAGAACGAAACACCCTTCAACATATCAGCAGAATAGATTTTTTGCTCCAGAAAATTGACAATATACAGCATAAGAAAACAACTTACCAGCCAAATTGCTAACATAAGAATTGCTATACTTTCCACATACAGGTTCTTTGGTACACTTTTGAACGTTCAACTAAAAAAATGCTATAAAATTCAAAATAAAAGAGTCTAGTAGTGCGCTAACTTGGCTGAAGTTTTGTACTTTTCGCGTAACATAGCTGGCCGACTTTGTTGTTGTTCTCAATGTCCGTGTCGAGACACCTAGAATCACAAATGGGTATCAAACCGTATCCAGATTTCGTTTCCTCAAGACTCGCAGAAGTCGATTTGTCCACAATTGAAAAAAGACTACATATAGACAGTGTTTGAAAATATAAATGGATTATTATTAGATAGTTAATTATGTTGGATTTAGTATGAGAGCGATAATTGGACATATGATCCAACGCCTTTAAAAACAGTTGTACAGTTTTTTGTTGAACATAACTTCAAGAAAGCAAAAGGAGAAGAACTCACCAATGAGGTGGTTCGTGCATAACTCTCGACATTCACATCCTGAAGCGAAATCCCATTCCCATTCAGGCCAACAACCTTCTAAAAATGGTATGTATCGTGATACCATTTTTTACCCACCGCAAAGATTGTGCTAATAATCCCTTTGTCGATCATACACCTTTTTGCAAGTCAGCTTTGACATAAGATGTTCCGAACGATCGAGAATCACACTTAATTGTCTAACATAAAATCAGGAAAAAGTTGCACAAATTGCACAACAAAAATTGAGTAAGAAATGATCAAAACTAAAAATTAGTCACGCCCATCATTAAAAAAAATGCCATCGTCACCAAATATGCATCATTAAAATTAACAAAGATAGGGTTTCATTTCTTTATCTACATGATTTTTTGAAAGATTTAGGCTTTTCATGAATGAAAAACAAAGTTTGCTATCTCTGACAGAAACGAAAGCGTCTTTTTCCTTCTTCTCTTTTTTTTTTCCTCGATTAACCCTTTGAATTATGTTTGAGATTACTTATATGGTTCAAGCTATACACATGGAAACGAAGGTACAAAATATAGGATTCCTTACAATAAACACCTAAACACACCTGGTCAACGTGGTTGTTTAAGGTCTCATCATTAATGTTGGCTGGATATGGTGAGAATTCTTCTTCTTTCATGTCACCTGAACCTTTACATCTTCGAATTTCCTACCGGCTTGCTACGACCTGACAAAGAACAATAGTATATCAAGAACTAATAAAGTTAAGTGGCTATTTGGATTTTCAATTTCGTAAGGATATTGCTTCAAGTTTCTGTAAAATTTGCTTCAGCAAACACCGCAGACTCTTTCCCGATGAACTATTCGGATATGATAGCAGGAATGAGTAGATCCTGAAAACAAACAATAATAATCAATTGAAATATCATTGTTTTTAATGAAGCGAACGCCCATTACTTACCAAATCGAGGAGCATGATAACTGCACTAAACTAAAGTCACTGTCAAAAATCGAGGTCAAAGTGCACTGCAAGAATTGTCAAAATTATTGCGCATAAAGCTCAGATCGGCTAACAATCAAAGAAAGAGAATGCATACGGCATGGCTGCAACCATCATGGGTTGCCCCGCCAAGACGCGGACAATCTCATATTCTTCGAAGCCATTTGTACTCATCACAGCCAATATCACAACCATGTTAATCGCATAGTTGCCAAAAGACAAACATGGGCAATGACATTTAAACAAATGTAGCAATACCGAACATGGTTGCAAAACTGATTTCAAACAGGTTGCCTTGCCGAGACACCCGATTGATTCTATGGTATTCCTGATACAATACTTATGATACATACTGATTAACCCATCCTTTGAACCCACTGACCCCAAAATTAAAGGAAGCACCAGTTAACCCGTCCGTTTGCTTTCGATTTGGGCACCACGAAGCGATAATTCTTACAAAACCATAACAAAAATTCAATAAACTATTTTTTCTAATATACGCTATTAACTCAAAATTCATAAAAAAATTGGATCTAAAAATGTTTACACATGAAACGCACTGTACCAAGACTATTTATATCTGCAATAGCTTAATCCAACCCAATGATCGCTGAATTCCCATTACGCATATAATACATACGCTCACATCCGTATCGAAACCGGATGATCATCACGCAATGGCTCAGAAAGGCGAAACACAGGTATGGTTGCAACTACCACTTTGGGTAAGGCTGCCCCACCAAGACACCTACATCGCCAAAGCAGTCATGTTGAAATACCAAAGGTCTGCAAATATAGCAGCAAAAGCTTAGAATGACCATGGTCGCAACGACCACTCGGGTAAGGTTGCCTCGCCAAGATACTGCCGTTGGTAAATCATGATCATGAAATTTGTAAACAACAATAGCTATCATCATTGCTTGTATGTATGTGCATACTACTTGAACCCATAACCCATAAATCTTATTATACTAAACCTAAATATCAGACCATGAGGACAGAACATTTTGAATAAAAAATCTGTCCGGGATCGGTAAACAGAGGATACATAAGCCATGGCCGCAAGCCTGTTAACTTGCCTCGCCAACAGGCCTACGACTTCAGGTTTATTGAACCCATACATGGTATGCTAAAAGCGAGACAACCAAAGCTTCATTCTTAATAGTGTGTTAAAGGATTGTAAAAAAACAGGTGGAACTTCCATGGCTGCAAATACAGTAAGTTGCCGTGCCAATGTACATACTACTTGAACCCATAACCGGTTATGGCTGGCTGGCTATTCTATAAACCCTGTGCCAAATAGTGGTACTTTCATTTGATAGGGTAGCAGTTAGGAACAGGTGGATGTACCCGCCATGGTCGCAAGCCAACAGATGCCATGCCAAGATACGGCCAATCTCACTTTTAACTCGACTCGTTCATACTCATGATAGCCACAATAGCACACATAAAGCAGTTCAATAAACGCCGTCATAGCTGTGAGTAACACATCATGGTTGCAAACACCACTATCGTGGTGATGCCACGCCAAAGATAAATGCAGATTTCACACAGGCCAAAAATCCATATGAATCAAGAAAAACCTCGCATACCAAACAAAATAAGCCGCGGGCTATGGAAATCAAGCCTGACCCAATACAACCCAACATCAGCAAACCTACAACAAAAGCAAATGCATATAAATCTATAACTACACATAAGGAAACTGTAAATTGTTCAAAATGAAACTGCACGTAAGGTTAAATTTATCAAAACTCAAAATTAAATCCAACAACTTCACAAAATCAAAACCCCATAATAACCCATATCTGAAATTCAATATTAAACCAAACCCACAATCCAATTTTATCAATAATCACATAATAAAATAATAAAATCAACAATCTTTTTTATTAAAATTATATAAAGCAAACATACATGTGTTTTCAAATCGTCTAGCCAATGGTCTACGTCTCGGTGATTAGTTTCAGAGGTTTAGATCAAATCAAAGATGTATTTTATCTGATGAGGTGTTTTTTTTATCTCGTTGAAGAGATAAAGAAGTTTAATTGTGATTTTGCTACTGGTTCTTGAAGTTTCGGATCTCCGATATTTAGGTTTAGTATAATAAGAGAGTAAGGCGGTGATGTAAGCCGGGTTGTGTTTACCCGAAACGACAATTTTCAACTTTTCGTATAACTTGAAACGACAAAAAAAGGGAGTAAGTACTGTAGCCCCACTCACATTTTGTCGGGTTGGAAATGGGTTTCCACTGTAGCAAACGGCGTCGTTTGGTACAAAGATTAAAAAAATTTATAATATGTTCACTGTTTTTATGTAATGTTAGTTAAAAGGTAGTGTAATATGTTTTCTAGACAAATGCGATTTTGTGAGCGATAAAAAATTTGGGAAATCATAGGAAGAGAAAATGATGTTTGTTAGAGGTATAAACATGGAATACAACACAACTATACCATCATCTATACTGCTAACTAGGGGTGTCAATTCGGGTCGAGTTCGGGTTAGCGGTTCAGAAAATCCCAACCCAAACCTGATCCATTTAGATCATCGGATCAGCTATGTCAACCCTAACATGTTTCGACATAACCCGAACTTAACCCATTTAACCCGTATATCTATTTGGGTTGGCGGGTTAAATAGGTTAACGGGTTGAATATGTTAAATGGGTTGAATCGGTTCATCAAAGCAAAAAAACCTCCATCCTCTAGTGGGTACTAGCAGTTTACACTATCGTTCATCAAGTGACGAAAAGACGAGGCATGCTCAAAGAATCGCAAAAAGAGAAAGAAATCAAGAACATAGAAGAACAACGAGATTCAAGCCTCCTTCAACGGGTACTAGCACTTTAAAGGGTTCATCTAAGGTTATAATCCATCCATTGGGTGCTTATACACATAACGATGTTGACCCAAGTTCCACCACCCATATCCTGTCTCCTATGCACTTCAAATATAGGTAACAACTCATGTTACTATTTAATTAACAGTTATGCGTATAAGAAGCTATAAATAAATTTTGGTTGCACTTAACCTAGATTATTTGGATTACTTGCATGATAAATATTTTGTAACAATTATTTAAGGTCAATATTTCTCTTAATGCAATTTTGTAATACTTTCAGGTATTGACATACATTCATGGTGGTACTGGTAGCATCTTGAGTATGGGCTTACCCATTTGAAGTTGCATTCCTAAAACCTCTTCCCATACTAAGGAAAATATACATTGTGGACTTCTTAGTTGACGTTTTCTTTTTGGTCGACTTGGTTCAATTTTATTTTGTTGGTTTCTTTGACCCGATAACTCAAATTCTCAATTATGATCTGAAAAGTATTACCCTAAGGTACTTGACAACATGGTTTATCTTGGATGTGGCATTCGCATTGCTATTTGAATTGTTATCCTACTTCCTTACCGTTAAACACAGTAAGAGTCTCCTTTTTGCCGTCTTGGGTTTGCTTCAATTTGATACATGTTACATGAATGGCACATGTTATGCTTAACAACTTTTGGTGGAAAAAAAGCTTAAATACTTTCAACCGGTATAAAACAAATATTTTCCCATTTCATTTCATTCATTCTAGGATTTCTTGATTTAGGTTGTGGGTGTTCAAAAAAATATATGTATTCAGATATCCGAAAATTTATTATAAAGTTGGGTTTTATGAAATGTCAGTTTTAAAAATCATATAAAAGTTTTCCAAAATTTATAGATATTCGGGTATTCAGATATATAAAATTGTTATCCGAAATTTCGGATATCCGAATTGACTTCTTGTGCTCCAATCATCCATCCATGTTAGTATCTACACTTTATAAGCTAATTTCATTATGTTCTTAATATGGTTTTAACTGAAGCTAATTTCATTATGTTCTTGTTTAAAATGAGTACAATTTATAAGCTATTAATATGGTTAGTTTAAGTGTTTCTAGATTTGAACAAAGTCAAATCATCCCAATTGACATTGGATTTAATAATGTAACCAATTTGTAAAGTTAAGATTGATCAAATTTAAACCTTCTAAGTTTGTTTATTCAACCCGTTTTAAAGCTTCTAGGTTTTGCAAAGTCCAAAACGAACAAATGAGGGCAACCAATGACGGGATTTAATATATATACTAGTAATTATCAGTCAACTTCATCTTCATTAAAAAAAAGAATAACATAAAACATACTCCCTCCGTCTCAAATTTATTGTCCATATTTTTTTTTGGATGTCTCAAAATAATTGTCCACATTCCATATTTAGTAATAAAAAGGTTATTTTGTGAGGGAATATTCTATTTATGTGGTTAGAAATTGTAATTGATCCACTTTTATTAAACTTTGTATTTTTGTCTCCCTGACAATAATTTTGAGACGGAGGGAGTAATAATTTTTATCTAGTAATACAACTTCATCAGATAGAAGCAAGAACATCTTCATCTTCTTCATCTTCCGGTGGGTTGCATCTCCACATCGACACCTCTCTGTCGATGTGAGCTTGCACCTCCACACGCCAACGCCCAAGAAAGGGCCTAGCAGGGCAGCTACTACCAGCAGCACCATTTGGAGCATGCTGGTAGCCGGAGCCCGCCCGACGAAAACAAACTCTTGCTTTGGCAACGCGTATGGAGGAGAAGGCGAAGGAGGAGGAGGAATGACCTCCTCCTCGGATACGGTGAGATGGAAACCCGAGATGGCTACGATGAGCAGCAACATAATGGAGGAACTCAATTTTGCCATTCCTAAAACCTCTTCCCGTCACTAAGGAAAATATACATTGTGGACTTCTTAGTTGACGTTTTCTTTTTGGTCGACTTGGTTCAATTTTATTTTGTTGGTTTCTTTGACCCGATAACTCAAATTCTCAATTATGATCTGAAAAGTATTACCCTAAGGTACTTGACAACATGGTTTATCTTGGATGTGGCATTCGCATTGCTATTTGAATTGTTATCCTACTTCCTTACCGTTAAACACAGAAGAGTCTCCTTTTGCCGCCTTGGGTTTGCTTCAATTTGATACATGTTACATGAATGGCACATGTTATGCTTAACAACTTTTGGTGGAAAAAACAGTTAAATACTTTCAACTGGTATAAAACAAATATTTTCCCATTTCATTTCATTCATTCTAGGATTTCTTGATTTAGGTTGTGGGTGTTCAAAAAAATATATGTATTCAGATATCCGAAAATTTATTATAAAGTTGGGTTTTATGAAATGTCAGCTTTTAAAATCATATAAAAGTTTTCCAAAATTTATAGATATTCGGGTATTCAGATATATAAAATTGTTATCCGAAATTTCGGATATCCGAATTGACTTCTTGTGCTCCAATCATCCATCCATGTTAGTATCTACACTTTATAAGCTAATTTCATTATGTTCTTAATATGGTTTTAACTGAAGCTAATTTCATTATGTTCTTGTTTAAAATGAGTACAATTTATAAGCTATTAATATGGTTAGTTTAAGTGTTTCTAGATTTGAACAAAGTCAAATCATCCCAATTGACATTGGATTTAATAATGTAACCAATTTGTAAAGTTAAGATTGGTCAAATTTAAACCTTCTAAGTTTGTTTATTCAACCCGTTTTAAAGCTTCTAGGTTTTGCAAAGTCCAAAACGAACAAATGAGGGCAACCAATGACGGGATTTAATATATATACTAGTAATTATCACCAACTTCATCTTCATTAAAAAAAAAGAATAACATAAAACATACTCCATCCGTTTCAAATTTATTGTCCATATTTTTTTTTTGATGTCTCAAAATAATTGTCCACATTCCATATTTAGTAATAAAAAGGTTATTTTGTGAGGGAATATTCTATTTATGTGGTTAGAAATTGTAATTGATCCACTTTTATTAAACTTTATGTTTTTTTGTCTCCTGACAATAATTTTGAGACGGAAAGAGTAATAATTTTTATCTAGTAATACAACTTCATCAGATAGAAGCAAGAACATCTTCATCTTCTTCATCTTCCGGTGGGTTGCATCTCCACATCGACACCTCTCTTGTCGATGTGGAGCTTGCACCTCCACACAGCCAACGCGCCCAAGAAAGGGCCTAGCAGTAGCTACTACCAGCAGCACCATTTGGAGCATACGGAGCCGAGCCCGCCCGGGACGAAAACAAACTCTTGCTTTGGCAACGCGTATGGAGGAGAAGGCGAAGGAGGAGGAGGAATGACCTCCTCCTCGGATACGGTGAGATGGAAACCCGAGATGGCTACGATGAGCAGCAACATAATGGAGGAACTCAATTTTGCCATTCCTAAAAACCTCTTCCCAGTCACTAAGGAAAATATACATTGTGGACTTCTTAGTTGACGTTTTCTTTTTGGTCGACTTGGTTCAATTTTATTTTGTTGGTTTCTTTGACCCGATAACTCAAATTCTCAATTATGATCTGAAAAGTATTACCCTAAGGTACTTGACAACATGGTTTATCTTGGATGTGGCATTCGCATTGCTATTTGAATTGTTATCCTACTTCCTTACCGTTAAACACAGTAAGAGTCTCCTTTTGCCGCCTTGGGTTTGCTTCAATTTGATACATGTTACATGAATGGCACATGTTATGCTTAACAACTTTTGGTGGAAAAAACAGTTAAATACTTTCAACTGGTATAAAACAAATATTTTCCCATTTCATTTCATTCATTCTAGGATTTCTTGATTTAGGTTGTGGGTGTTCAAAAAAATATATGTATTCAGATATCCGAAAATTTATTATAAAGTTGGGTTTTATGAAATGTCAGTTTTAAAAATCATATAAAAGTTTTCCAAAATTTATAGATATTCGGGTATTCAGATATATAAAATTGTTATCCGAAATTTCGGATATCCGAATTGACTTCTTGTGCTCCAATCATCCATCCATGTTAGTATCTACACTTTATAAGCTAATTTCATTATGTTCTTAATATGGTTTTAACTGAAGCTAATTTCATTATGTTCTTGTTTAAAATGAGTACAATTTATAAGCTATTAATATGGTTAGTTTAAGTGTTTCTAGATTTGAACAAAGTCAAATCATCCCAATTGACATTGGATTTAATAATGTAACCAATTTGTAAAGTTAAGATTGATCAAATTTAAACCTTCTAAGTTTGTTTATTCAACCCGTTTTAAAGCTTCTAGGTTTTGCAAAGTCCAAAACGAACAAATGAGGGCAACCAATGACGGGATTTAATATATATACTAGTAATTATCAGTCAACTTCATCTTCATTAAAAAAAAGAATAACATAAAACATACTCCCTCCGTCTCAAATTTATTGTCCATATTTTTTTTTTGGATGTCTCAAAATAATTGTCCACATTCCATATTTAGTAATAAAAAGGTTATTTTGTGAGGGAATATTCTATTTATGTGGTTAGAAATTGTAATTGATCCACTTTTATTAAACTTTGTATTTTTTGTCTCCTGACAATAATTTTGAGACGGAGGGAGTAATAATTTTTATCTAGTAATACAACTTCATCAGATAGAAGCAAGAACATCTTCATCTTCTTCATCTTCCGGTGGGTTGCATCTCCACATCGACACCTCTCTTGTCGATGTGGAGCTTGCACCTCCACACAGCCAACGCGCCCAAGAAAGGGCCTAGCAGGTAGCTACTACCAGCAGCACCATTTGGAGCATGCTGGTAGCCGGAGCCCGCTCCGGGACGAAAACAAACTCTTGCTTTGGCAACGCGTATGGAGGAGAAGGCGAAGGAGGAGGAGGAATGACCTCCTCCTCGGATACGGTGAGATGGAAACCCGAGATGGCTACGATGAGCAGCAACATAATGGAGGAACTCAATTTTGCCATTCCTAAAAACCTCTTCCCAGTCACTAAGGAAAATATACATTGTGGACTTCTTAGTTGACGTTTTCTTTTTGGTCGACTTGGTTCAATTTTATTTTGTTGGTTTCTTTGACCCGATAACTCAAATTCTCAATTATGATCTGAAAAGTATTACCCTAAGGTACTTGACAACATGGTTTATCTTGGATGTGCCATTCGCATTGCTATTTGAATTGTTATCCTACTTCCTTACCGTTAAACACAGAAGAGTCTCCTTTTGCCGTCTTGAGTTTGCTTCAATTTGATACATGTTACATGAATGGCACATGTTATGCTTAACAACTTTTGGTGGAAAAAACAGTTAAATACTTTCAACTGGTATAAAACAAATATTTTCCCATTTCATTTCATTCATTCTAGGATTTCTTGATTTAGGTTGTGGGTGTTCAAAAAAATATATGTATTCAGATATCCGAAAATTTATTATAAAGTTGGGTTTTATGAAATTTCAGTTTTAAAAATCATATAAAAGTTTTCCAAAATTTATAGATATTCGGGTATTCAGATATATAAAATTGTTATCCGAAATTTCGGATATCCGAATTGACTTCTTGTGCTCCAATCATCCATCCATGTTAGTATCTACACTTTATAAGCTAATTTCATTATGTTCTTAATATGGTTTTAACTGAAGCTAATTTCATTATGTTCTTGTTTAAAATGAGTACAATTTATAAGCTATTAATATGGTTAGTTTAAGTGTTTCTAGATTTGAACAAAGTCAAATCATCCCAATTGACATTGGATTTAATAATGTAACCAATTTGTAAAGTTAAGATTGATCAAATTTAAACCTTCTAAGTTTGTTTATTCAACCCGTTTTAAAGCTTCTAGGTTTTGCAAAGTCCAAAACGAACAAATGAGGGCAACCAATGACGGGATTTAATATATATACTAGTAATTATCACCAACTTCATCTTCATTAAAAAAAAGAATAACATAAAACATACTCCCTCCGTCTCAAATTTATTGTCCATATTTTTTTTTGGATGTCTCAAAATAATTGTACACATTCCATATTTAGTAATAAAAAGGTTATTTTGTGAGGGAATATTCTATTTATGTGGTTAGAAATTGTAATTGATCCACTTTTATTAAACTTTGTATTTTTGTCTCCCGACAATAATTTTGAGACGGAGGGAGTAATAATTTTTATCTAGTAATACAACTTCATCAGATAGAAGCAAGAACATCTTCATCTTCTTCATCTTCCGGTGGGTTGCATCTCCACATCGACACCTCTCTTGTCGATGTGGAGCTTGCACCTCCACACGCCAACGCCCAAGAAAGGGCCTAGCAGGTAGCTACTACCAGCAGCACCATTTGGAGCATGTGGTAGCGCGAGCCCGCCCCGGACGAAAACAAACTCTTGCTTTGGCAACGCGTATGGAGGAGAAGGCGAAGGAGGAGGAGGAATGACCTCCTCCTCGGATACGGTGAGATGGAAACCCGAGATGGCTACGATGAGCAGCAACATAATGGAGGAACTCAATTTTGCCATTCCTAAAAACCTCTTCCCATACTAAGGAAAATATACATTGTGGACTTCTTAGTTGACGCTTTTGGTCGACTTGGTTCAATTTTATTTTGTTGGTTTGTTTGACCCGATAACTCAAATTCTCAATTATGATCTGAAAAGTATTACCCTAAGGTACTTGACAACATGGTTTATCTTGGATGTGGCATTCGCATTGCTATTTGAATTGTTATCCTACTTCCTTACCGTAAACACAGAAGAGTCTCCTTTTTGCCGTCTTGAGTTTGCTTCAATTTGATACATGTTACATGAATGGCACATGTTATGCTTAACAACTTTTGGTGGAAAAAACAGCTTAAATACTTTCAACCGGTATAAAACAAATATTTTCCCATTTCATTTCATTCATTCTAGGATTTCTTGATTTAGGTTGTGGGTGTTCAAAAAAATATATGTATTCAGATATCCGAAAATTTATTATAAAGTTGGGTTTTATGAAATTTCAGTTTTAAAAATCATATAAAAGTTTTCCAAAATTTATAGATATTCGGGTATTCAGATATATAAAATTGTTATCCGAAATTTCGGATATCCGAATTGACTTCTTGTGCTCCAATCATCCATCCATGTTAGTATCTACACTTTATAAGCTAATTTCATTATGTTCTTAATATGGTTTTAACTGAAGCTAATTTCATTATGTTCTTGTTTAAAATGAGTACAATTTATAAGCTATTAATATGGTTAGTTTAAGTGTTTCTAGATTTGAACAAAGTCAAATCATCCCAATTGACATTGGATTTAATAATGTAACCAATTTGTAAAGTTAAGATTGATCAAATTTAAACCTTCTAAGTTTGTTTATTCAACCCGTTTTAAAGCTTCTAGGTTTTGCAAAGTCCAAAACGAACAAATGAGGGCAACCAATGACGGGATTTAATATATATACTAGTAATTATCAGTCAACTTCATCTTCATTAAAAAAAAAAGAATAACATAAAACATACTCCCTCCGTCTCAAATTTATTGTCCATATTTTTTTTTGGATGTCTCAAAATAATTGTCCACATTCCATATTTAGTAATAAAAAGGTTATTTTGTGAGGGAATATTCTATTTATGTGGTTAGAAATTGTAATTGATCCACTTTTATTAAACTTTGTATTTTTTGTCTCCTGACAATAATTTTGAGACGGAAAGAGTAATAATTTTTATCTAGTAATACAACTTCATCAGATAGAAGCAAGAACATCTTCATCTTCTTCATCTTCCGGTGGGTTGCATCTCCACATCGACACCTCTCTTGTCGATGTGGAGCTTGCACCTCCACACGCCAACGCCCAAGAAAGGGCCTAGCAGTAGCAGCTACTACCAGCAGCACCATTTGGAGCATGCTGGTAGCCGAGCCCGCCCGGACGAAAACAAACTCTTGCTTTGGCAACGCGTATGGAGGAGAAGGCGAAGGAGGAGGAGGAATGACCTCCTCCTCGGATACGGTGAGATGGAAACCCGAGATGGCTACGATGAGCAGCAACATAATGGAGGAACTCAATTTTGCCATTCCTAAAAACCTCTTCCCAGTCACTAAGGAAAATATACATTGTGGACTTCTTAGTTGACGTTTTCTTTTTGGTCGACTTGGTTCAATTTTATTTTGTTGGTTTCTTTGACCCGATAACTCAAATTCTCAATTATGATCTGAAAAGTATTACCCTAAGGTACTTGACAACATGGTTTATCTTGGATGTGGCATTCGCATTGCTATTTGAATTGTTATCCTACTTCCTTACCGTTAAACACAGTAAGAGTCTCCTTTTTGCCGTCTTGAGTTTGCTTCAATTTGATACATGTTACATGAATGGCACATGTTATGCTTAACAACTTTTGGTGGAAAAAACAGTTAAATACTTTCAACTGGTATAAAACAAATATTTTCCCATTTCATTTCATTCATTCTAGGATTTCTTGATTTAGGTTGTGGGTGTTCAAAAAAATATATGTATTCAGATATCCGAAAATTTATTATAAAGTTGGGTTTTATGAAATTTCAGTTTTAAAAATCATATAAAAGTTTTCCAAAATTTATAGATATTCGGGTATTCAGATATATAAAATTGTTATCCGAAATTTCGGATATCCGAATTGACTTCTTGTGCTCCAATCATCCATCCATGTTAGTATCTACACTTTATAAGCTAATTTCATTATGTTCTTAATATGGTTTTAACTGAAGCTAATTTCATTATGTTCTTGTTTAAAATGAGTACAATTTATAAGCTATTAATATGGTTAGTTTAAGTGTTTCTAGATTTGAACAAAGTCAAATCATCCCAATTGACATTGGATTTAATAATGTAACCAATTTGTAAAGTTAAGATTGATCAAATTTAAACCTTCTAAGTTTGTTTATTCAACCCGTTTTAAAGCTTCTAGGTTTTGCAAAGTCCAAAACGAACAAATGAGGGCAACCAATGACGGGATTTAATATATATACTAGTAATTATCAGTCAACTTCATCTTCATTAAAAAAAAAAGAATAACATAAAACATACTCCCTCCGTCTCAAATTTATTGTCCATATTTTTTTTTGGATGTCTCAAAATAATTGTCCACATTCCATATTTAGTAATAAAAAGGTTATTTTGTGAGGGAATATTCTATTTATGTGGTTAGAAATTGTAATTGATCCACTTTTATTAAACTTTGTATTTTTTGTCTCCTGACAATAATTTTGAGACGGAGGGAGTAATAATTTTTATCTAGTAATACAACTTCATCAGATAGAAGCAAGAACATCTTCATCTTCTTCATCTTCCGGTGGGTTGCATCTCCACATCGACACCTCTCTTGTCGATGTGGAGCTTGCACCTCCACACAGCCAACGCGCCCAAGAAAGGGCCTAGCAGTAGCTACTACCAGCAGCACCATTTGGAGCATGCTGGTAGCCGGAGCCCGCTCCGGGACGAAAACAAACTCTTGCTTTGGCAACGCGTATGGAGGAGAAGGCGAAGGAGGAGGAGGAATGACCTCCTCCTCGGATACGGTGAGATGGAAACCCGAGATGGCTACGATGAGCAGCAACATAATGGAGGAACTCAATTTTGCCATTCCTAAAAACCTCTTCCCAGTCACTAAGGAAAATATACACTGTGGACTTCTTAGTTGACGCTTTTGGTCGACTTGGTTCAATTTTATTTTGTTGGTTTCTTTGACCCGATAACTCAAATTCTCAATTATGATCTGAAAAGTATTACCCTAAGGTACTTGACAACATGGTTTATCTTGGATGTGGCATTCGCATTGCTATTTGAATTGTTATCCTACTTCCTTACCGTAAACACAAGTAAGAGTCTCCTTTTTGCCGTCTTGAGTTTGCTTCAATTTGATACATGTTACATGAATGGCACATGTTATGCTTAACAACTTTTGGTGGAAAAAACAGTTAAATACTTTCAACTGGTATAAAACAAATATTTTCCCATTTCATTTCATTCATTCTAGGATTTCTTGATTTAGGTTGTGGGTGTTCAAAAAAATATATGTATTCAGATATCCGAAAATTTATTATAAAGTTGGGTTTTATGAAATTTCAGTTTTAAAAATCATATAAAAGTTTTCCAAAATTTATAGATATTCGGGTATTCAGATATATAAAATTGTTATCCGAAATTTCGGATATCCGAATTGACTTCTTGTGCTCCAATCATCCATCCATGTTAGTATCTACACTTTATAAGCTAATTTCATTATGTTCTTAATATGGTTTTAACTGAAGCTAATTTCATTATGTTCTTGTTTAAAATGAGTACAATTTATAAGCTATTAATATGGTTAGTTTAAGTGTTTCTAGATTTGAACAAAGTCAAATCATCCCAATTGACATTGGATTTAATAATGTAACCAATTTGTAAAGTTAAGATTGATCAAATTTAAACCTTCTAAGTTTGTTTATTCAACCCGTTTTAAAGCTTCTAGGTTTTGCAAAGTCCAAAACGAACAAATGAGGGCAACCAATGACGGGATTTAATATATATACTAGTAATTATCAGTCAACTTCATCTTCATTAAAAAAAAGAATAACATAAAACATACTCCCTCCGTCTCAAATTTATTGTCCATATTTTTTTTTGGATGTCTCAAAATAATTGTCCACATTCCATATTTAGTAATAAAAAGGTTATTTTGTGAGGGAATATTCTATTTATGTGGTTAGAAATTGTAATTGATCCACTTTTATTAAACTTTGTATTTTTTGTCTCCTGACAATAATTTTGAGACGGAGGGAGTAATAATTTTTATCTAGTAATACAACTTCATCAGATAGAAGCAAGAACATCTTCATCTTCTTCATCTTCCGGTGGGTTGCATCTCCACATCGACACCTCTCTTGTCGATGTGGAGCTTGCACCTCCACACAGCCAACGCGCCCAAGAAAGGGCCTAGCAGGGCAGCTACTACCAGCAGCACCATTTGGAGCATGCTGGTAGCCGGAGCCCGCTCCGGGACGAAAACAAACTCTTGCTTTGGCAACGCGTATGGAGGAGAAGGCGAAGGAGGAGGAGGAATGACCTCCTCCTCGGATACGGTGAGATGGAAACCCGAGATGGCTACGATGAGCAGCAACATAATGGAGGAACTCAATTTTGCCATTCCTAAAAACCTCTTCCCAGTCACTAAGGAAAATATACATTGTGGACTTCTTAGTTGACGTTTTCTTTTTGGTCGACTTGGTTCAATTTTATTTTGTTGGTTTCTTTGACCCGATAACTCAAATTCTCAATTATGATCTGAAAAGTATTACCCTAAGGTACTTGACAACATGGTTTATCTTGGATGTGGCATTCGCATTGCTATTTGAATTGTTATCCTACTTCCTTACCGTTAAACACAGTAAGAGTCTCCTTTTTGCCGTCTTGAGTTTGCTTCAATTTGATACATGTTACATGAATGGCACATGTTATGCTTAACAACTTTTGGTGGAAAAAACAGTTAAATACTTTCAACTGGTATAAAACAAATATTTTCCCATTTCATTTCATTCATTCTAGGATTTCTTGATTTAGGTTGTGGGTGTTCAAAAAAATATATGTATTCAGATATCCGAAAATTTATTATAAAGTTGGGTTTTATGAAATTTCAGTTTTAAAAATCATATAAAAGTTTTCCAAAATTTATAGATATTCGGGTATTCAGATATATAAAATTGTTATCCGAAATTTCGGATATCCGAATTGACTTCTTGTGCTCCAATCATCCATCCATGTTAGTATCTACACTTTATAAGCTAATTTCATTATGTTCTTAATATGGTTTTAACTGAAGCTAATTTCATTATGTTCTTGTTTAAAATGAGTACAATTTATAAGCTATTAATATGGTTAGTTTAAGTGTTTCTAGATTTGAACAAAGTCAAATCATCCCAATTGACATTGGATTTAATAATGTAACCAATTTGTAAAGTTAAGATTGATCAAATTTAAACCTTCTAAGTTTGTTTATTCAACCCGTTTTAAAGCTTCTAGGTTTTGCAAAGTCCAAAACGAACAAATGAGGGCAACCAATGACGGGATTTAATATATATACTAGTAATTATCACCAACTTCATCTTCATTAAAAAAAAAAAGAATAACATAAAACATACTCCCTCCGTCTCAAATTTATTGTCCATATTTTTTTTTGGATGTCTCAAAATAATTGTCCACATTCCATATTTAGTAATAAAAAGGTTATTTTGTGAGGGAATATTCTATTTATGTGGTTAGAAATTGTAATTGATCCACTTTTATTAAACTTTGTATTTTTGTCTCCCGACAATAATTTTGAGACGGAGGGAGTAATAATTTTTATCTAGTAATACAACTTCATCAGATAGAAGCAAGAACATCTTCATCTTCTTCATCTTCCGGTGGGTTGCATCTCCACATCGACACCTCTCTTGTCGATGTGGAGCTTGCACCTCCACACGCCAACGCCCAAGAAAGGGCCTAGCAGGGCAGCTACTACCAGCAGCACCATTTGGAGCATGCTGGTAGCCGGAGCCCGCTCCGGGACGAAAACAAACTCTTGCTTTGGCAACGCGTATGGAGGAGAAGGCGAAGGAGGAGGAGGAATGACCTCCTCCTCGGATACGGTGAGATGGAAACCCGAGATGGCTACGATGAGCAGCAACATAATGGAGGAACTCAATTTTGCCATTCCTAAAAACCTCTTCCCAGTCACTAAGGAAAATATACATTGTGGACTTCTTAGTTGACGTTTTCTTTTTGGTCGACTTGGTTCAATTTTATTTTGTTGGTTTCTTTGACCCGATAACTCAAATTCTCAATTATGATCTGAAAAGTATTACCCTAAGGTACTTGACAACATGGTTTATCTTGGATGTGGCATTCGCATTGCTATTTGAATTGTTATCCTACTTCCTTACCGTTAAACACAGTAAGAGTCTCCTTTTTGCCGTCTTGAGTTTGCTTCAATTTGATACATGTTACATGAATGGCACATGTTATGCTTAACAACTTTTGGTGGAAAAAACAGTTAAATACTTTCAACTGGTATAAAACAAATATTTTCCCATTTCATTTCATTCATTCTAGGATTTCTTGATTTAGGTTGTGGGTGTTCAAAAAAATATATGTATTCAGATATCCGAAAATTTATTATAAAGTTGGGTTTTATGAAATTTCAGTTTTAAAAATCATATAAAAGTTTTCCAAAATTTATAGATATTCGGGTATTCAGATATATAAAATTGTTATCCGAAATTTCGGATATCCGAATTGACTTCTTGTGCTCCAATCATCCATCCATGTTAGTATCTACACTTTATAAGCTAATTTCATTATGTTCTTAATATGGTTTTAACTGAAGCTAATTTCATTATGTTCTTGTTTAAAATGAGTACAATTTATAAGCTATTAATATGGTTAGTTTAAGTGTTTCTAGATTTGAACAAAGTCAAATCATCCCAATTGACATTGGATTTAATAATGTAACCAATTTGTAAAGTTAAGATTGATCAAATTTAAACCTTCTAAGTTTGTTTATTCAACCCGTTTTAAAGCTTCTAGGTTTTGCAAAGTCCAAAACGAACAAATGAGGGCAACCAATGACGGGATTTAATATATATACTAGTAATTATCACCAACTTCATCTTCATTAAAAAAAAAAGAATAACATAAAACATACTCCCTCCGTCTCAAATTTATTGTCCATATTTTTTTTTTGGATGTCTCAAAATAATTGTACACATTCCATATTTAGTAATAAAAAGGTTATTTTGTGAGGGAATATTCTATTTATGTGGTTAGAAATTGTAATTGATCCACTTTTATTAAACTTTGTATTTTTGTCTCCTCGACAATAATTTTGAGACGGAGGGAGTAATAATTTTTATCTAGTAATACAACTTCATCAGATAGAAGCAAGAACATCTTCATCTTCTTCATCTTCCGGTGGGTTGCATCTCCACATCGACACCTCTCTTGTCGATGTGGAGCTTGCACCTCCACACGCCAACGCGCCAAGAAAGGGCCTAGCAGGGCAGCTACTACCAGCAGCACCATTTGGAGCATGCTGGTAGCCGGAGCCCGCCCGACGAAAACAAACTCTTGCTTTGGCAACGCGTATGGAGGAGAAGGCGAAGGAGGAGGAGGAATGACCTCCTCCTCGGATACGGTGAGATGGAAACCCGAGATGGCTACGATGAGCAGCAACATAATGGAGGAACTCAATTTTGCCATTCCTAAAAACCTCTTCCCAGTCACTAAGGAAAATATACATTGTGGACTTCTTAGTTGACGTTTTCTTTTTGGTCGACTTGGTTCAATTTTATTTTGTTGGTTTCTTTGACCCGATAACTCAAATTCTCAATTATGATCTGAAAAGTATTACCCTAAGGTACTTGACAACATGGTTTATCTTGGATGTGGCATTCGCATTGCTATTTGAATTGTTATCCTACTTCCTTACCGTTAAACACAGTAAGAGTCTCCTTTTTGCCGTCTTGAGTTTGCTTCAATTTGATACATGTTACATGAATGGCACATGTTATGCTTAACAACTTTTGGTGGAAAAAACAGTTAAATACTTTCAACTGGTATAAAACAAATATTTTCCCATTTCATTTCATTCATTCTAGGATTTCTTGATTTAGGTTGTGGGTGTTCAAAAAAATATATGTATTCAGATATCCGAAAATTTATTATAAAGTTGGGTTTTATGAAATTTCAGTTTTAAAAATCATATAAAAGTTTTCCAAAATTTATAGATATTCGGGTATTCAGATATATAAAATTGTTATCCGAAATTTCGGATATCCGAATTGACTTCTTGTGCTCCAATCATCCATCCATGTTAGTATCTACACTTTATAAGCTAATTTCATTATGTTCTTAATATGGTTTTAACTGAAGCTAATTTCATTATGTTCTTGTTTAAAATGAGTACAATTTATAAGCTATTAATATGGTTAGTTTAAGTGTTTCTAGATTTGAACAAAGTCAAATCATCCCAATTGACATTGGATTTAATAATGTAACCAATTTGTAAAGTTAAGATTGATCAAATTTAAACCTTCTAAGTTTGTTTATTCAACCCGTTTTAAAGCTTCTAGGTTTTGCAAAGTCCAAAGCGAACAAATGAGGGCAACCAATGACGGGATTTAATATATATACTAGTAATTATCAGTCAACTTCATCTTCATTAAAAAAAAAAGAATAACATAAAACATACTCCCTCCGTCTCAAATTTATTGTCCATATTTTTTTTTGGATGTCTCAAAATAATTGTCCACATTCCATATTTAGTAATAAAAAGGTTATTTTGTGAGGGAATATTCTATTTATGTGGTTAGAAATTGTAATTGATCCACTTTTATTAAACTTTGTATTTTTTGTCTCCTGACAATAATTTTGAGACGGAGGGAGTAATAATTTTTATCTAGTAATACAACTTCATCAGATAGAAGCAAGAACATCTTCATCTTCTTCATCTTCCGGTGGGTTGCATCTCCACATCGACACCTCTCTTGTCGATGTGGAGCTTGCACCTCCACACAGCCAACGCGTCCAAGAAAGGGCCTAGCAGGGCAGCTACTACCAGCAGCACCATTTGGAGCATCTGGTAGCCGGAGCCCGCCCGGACGAAAACAAACTCTTGCTTTGGCAACGCGTATGGAGGAGAAGGCGAAGGAGGAGGAGGAATGACCTCCTCCTCGGATACGGTGAGATGGAAACCCGAGATGGCTACGATGAGCAGCAACATAATGGAGGAACTCAATTTTGCCATTCCTAAAAACCTCTTCCCAGTCACTAAGGAAAATATACATTGTGGACTTCTTAGTTGACGTTTTCTTTTTGGTCGACTTGGTTCAATTTTATTTTGTTGGTTTCTTTGACCCGATAACTCAAATTCTCAATTATGATCTGAAAAGTATTACCCTAAGGTACTTGACAACATGGTTTATCTTGGATGTGGCATTCGCATTGCTATTTGAATTGTTATCCTACTTCCTTACCGTTAAACACAGTAAGAGTCTCCTTTTTGCCGTCTTGAGTTTGCTTCAATTTGATACATGTTACATGAATGGCACATGTTATGCTTAACAACTTTTGGTGGAAAAAACAGTTAAATACTTTCAACTGGTATAAAACAAATATTTTCCCATTTCATTTCATTCATTCTAGGATTTCTTGATTTAGGTTGTGGGTGTTCAAAAAAATATATGTATTCAGATATCCGAAAATTTATTATAAAGTTGGGTTTTATGAAATTTCAGTTTTAAAAATCATATAAAAGTTTTCCAAAATTTATAGATATTCGGGTATTCAGATATATAAAATTGTTATCCGAAATTTCGGATATCCGAATTGACTTCTTGTGCTCCAATCATCCATCCATGTTAGTATCTACACTTTATAAGCTAATTTCATTATGTTCTTAATATGGTTTTAACTGAAGCTAATTTCATTATGTTCTTGTTTAAAATGAGTACAATTTATAAGCTATTAATATGGTTAGTTTAAGTGTTTCTAGATTTGAACAAAGTCAAATCATCCCAATTGACATTGGATTTAATAATGTAACCAATTTGTAAAGTTAAGATTGATCAAATTTAAACCTTCTAAGTTTGTTTATTCAACCCGTTTTAAAGCTTCTAGGTTTTGCAAAGTCCAAAACGAACAAATGAGGGCAACCAATGACGGGATTTAATATATATACTAGTAATTATCAGTCAACTTCATCTTCATTAAAAAAAAAGAATAACATAAAACATACTCCCTCCGTCTCAAATTTATTGTCCATATTTTTTTTTGGATGTCTCAAAATAATTGTCCACATTCCATATTTAGTAATAAAAAGGTTATTTTGTGAGGGAATATTCTATTTATGTGGTTAGAAATTGTAATTGATCCACTTTTATTAAACTTTGTATTTTTTGTCTCCTGACAATAATTTTGAGACGGAGGGAGTAATAATTTTTATCTAGTAATACAACTTCATCAGATAGAAGCAAGAACATCTTCATCTTCTTCATCTTCCGGTGGGTTGCATCTCCACATCGACACCTCTCTTGTCGATGTGGAGCTTGCACCTCCACACAGCCAACGCGCCCAAGAAAGGGCCTAGCAGCTACTACCAGCAGCACCATTTGGAGCATCTGGTAGCCGAATGAGCCCGCCCGGACGAAAACAAACTCTTGCTTTGGCAACGCGTATGGAGGAGAAGGCGAAGGAGGAGGAGGAATGACCTCCTCCTCGGATACGGTGAGATGGAAACCCGAGATGGCTACGATGAGCAGCAACATAATGGAGGAACTCAATTTTGCCATTCCTAAAAACCTCTTCCCAGTCACTAAGGAAAATATACATTGTGGACTTCTTAGTTGACGTTTTCTTTTTGGTCGACTTGGTTCAATTTTATTTTGTTGGTTTCTTTGACCCGATAACTCAAATTCTCAATTATGATCTGAAAAGTATTACCCTAAGGTACTTGACAACATGGTTTATCTTGGATGTGGCATTCGCATTGCTATTTGAATTGTTATCCTACTTCCTTACCGTTAAACACAGTAAGAGTCTCCTTTTTTCCGTCTTGAGTTTGCTTCAATTTGATACATGTTACATGAATGGCACATGTTATGCTTAACAACTTTTGGTGGAAAAAACAGTTAAATACTTTCAACTGGTATAAAACAAATATTTTCCCATTTCATTTCATTCATTCTAGGATTTCTTGATTTAGGTTGTGGGTGTTCAAAAAAATATATGTATTCAGATATCCGAAAATTTATTATAAAGTTGGGTTTTATGAAATTTCAGTTTTAAAAATCATATAAAAGTTTTCCAAAATTTATAGATATTCGGGTATTCAGATATATAAAATTGTTATCCGAAATTTCGGATATCCGAATTGACTTCTTGTGCTCCAATCATCCATCCATGTTAGTATCTACACTTTATAAGCTAATTTCATTATGTTCTTAATATGGTTTTAACTGAAGCTAATTTCATTATGTTCTTGTTTAAAATGAGTACAATTTATAAGCTATTAATATGGTTAGTTTAAGTGTTTCTAGATTTGAACAAAGTCAAATCATCCCAATTGACATTGGATTTAATAATGTAACCAATTTGTAAAGTTAAGATTGATCAAATTTAAACCTTCTAAGTTTGTTTATTCAACCCGTTTTAAAGCTTCTAGGTTTTGCAAAGTCCAAAACGAACAAATGAGGGCAACCAATGACGGGATTTAATATATATACTAGTAATTATCAGTCAACTTCATCTTCATTAAAAAAAAAAGAATAACATAAAACATACTCCCTCCGTCTCAAATTTATTGTCCATATTTTTTTTTGGATGTCTCAAAATAATTGTCCACATTCCATATTTAGTAATAAAAAGGTTATTTTGTGAGGGAATATTCTATTTATGTGGTTAGAAATTGTAATTGATCCACTTTTATTAAACTTTGTATTTTTTGTCTCCTGACAATAATTTTGAGACGGAGGGAGTAATAATTTTTATCTAGTAATACAACTTCATCAGATAGAAGCAAGAACATCTTCATCTTCTTCATCTTCCGGTGGGTTGCATCTCCACATCGACACCTCTCTTGTCGATGTGGAGCTTGCACCTCCACACAGCCAACGCGCCCAAGAAAGGGCCTAGCAGGGCAGCTACTACCAGCAGCACCATTTGGAGCATGCTGGTAGCCGGAGCCCGCCCGGACGAAAACAAACTCTTGCTTTGGCAACGCGTATGGAGGAGAAGGCGAAGGAGGAGGAGGAATGACCTCCTCCTCGGATACGGTGAGATGGAAACCCGAGATGGCTACGATGAGCAGCAACATAATGGAGGAACTCAATTTTGCCATTCCTAAAAACCTCTTCCCAGTCACTAAGGAAAATATACATTGTGGACTTCTTAGTTGACGTTTTCTTTTTGGTCGACTTGGTTCAATTTTATTTTGTTGGTTTCTTTGACCCGATAACTCAAATTCTCAATTATGATCTGAAAAGTATTACCCTAAGGTACTTGACAACATGGTTTATCTTGGATGTGGCATTCGCATTGCTATTTGAATTGTTATCCTACTTCCTTACCGTTAAACACAGTAAGAGTCTCCTTTTTGCCGTCTTGAGTTTGCTTCAATTTGATACATGTTACATGAATGGCACATGTTATGCTTAACAACTTTTGGTGGAAAAAACAGTTAAATACTTTCAACTGGTATAAAACAAATATTTTCCCATTTCATTTCATTCATTCTAGGATTTCTTGATTTAGGTTGTGGGTGTTCAAAAAAATATATGTATTCAGATATCCGAAAATTTATTATAAAGTTGGGTTTTATGAAATGTCAGTTTTAAAAATCATATAAAAGTTTTCCAAAATTTATAGATATTCGGGTATTCAGATATATAAAATTGTTATCCGAAATTTCGGATATCCGAATTGACTTCTTGTGCTCCAATCATCCATCCATGTTAGTATCTACACTTTATAAGCTAATTTCATTATGTTCTTAATATGGTTTTAACTGAAGCTAATTTCATTATGTTCTTGTTTAAAATGAGTACAATTTATAAGCTATTAATATGGTTAGTTTAAGTGTTTCTAGATTTGAACAAAGTCAAATCATCCCAATTGACATTGGATTTAATAATGTAACCAATTTGTAAAGTTAAGATTGATCAAATTTAAACCTTCTAAGTTTGTTTATTCAACCCGTTTTAAAGCTTCTAGGTTTTGCAAAGTCCAAAACGAACAAATGAGGGCAACCAATGACGGGATTTAATATATATACTAGTAATTATCACCAACTTCATCTTCATTAAAAAAAAAGAATAACATAAAACATACTCCCTCCGTCTCAAATTTATTGTCCATATTTTTTTTTGGATGTCTCAAAATAATTGTCCACATTCCATATTTAGTAATAAAAAGGTTATTTTGTGAGGGAATATTCTATTTATGTGGTTAGAAATTGTAATTGATCCACTTTTATTAAACTTTGTATTTTTTGTCTCCTGACAATAATTTTGAGACGGAGGGAGTAATAATTTTTATCTAGTAATACAACTTCATCAGATAGAAGCAAGAACATCTTCATCTTCTTCATCTTCCGGTGGGTTGCATCTCCACATCGACACCTCTCTTGTCGATGTGGAGCTTGCACCTCCACACAGCCAACGCGCCCAAGAAAGGGCCTAGCAGGGCAGCTACTACCAGCAGCACCATTTGGAGCATGCTGGTAGCCGGAGCCCGCTCCGGGACGAAAACAAACTCTTGCTTTGGCAACGCGTATGGAGGAGAAGGCGAAGGAGGAGGAGGAATGACCTCCTCCTCGGATACGGTGAGATGGAAACCCGAGATGGCTACGATGAGCAAAGAACATAATGGAGGAACTCAATTTTGCCATTCCTAAAAACCTCTTCCCAGTCACTAAGGAAAATATACACTGTGGACTTCTTAGTTGACGCTTTTGGTCGACTTGGTTCAATTTTATTTTGTTGGTTTCTTTGACCCGATAACTCAAATTCTCAATTATGATCTGAAAAGTATTACCCTAAGGTACTTGACAACATGGTTTATCTTGGATGTGGCATTCGCATTGCTATTTGAATTGTTATCCTACTTCCTTACCGTTAAACACAGTAAGAGTCTCCTTTTTTCCGTCTTGAGTTTGCTTCAATTTGATACATGTTACATGAATGGCACATGTTATGCTTAACAACTTTTGGTGGAAAAAACAGTTAAATACTTTCAACTGGTATAAAACAAATATTTTCCCATTTCATTTCATTCATTCTAGGATTTCTTGATTTAGGTTGTGGGTGTTCAAAAAAATATATGTATTCAGATATCCGAAAATTTATTATAAAGTTGGGTTTTATGAAATTTCAGTTTTAAAAATCATATAAAAGTTTTCCAAAATTTATAGATATTCGGGTATTCAGATATATAAAATTGTTATCCGAAATTTCGGATATCCGAATTGACTTCTTGTGCTCCAATCATCCATCCATGTTAGTATCTACACTTTATAAGCTAATTTCATTATGTTCTTAATATGGTTTTAACTGAAGCTAATTTCATTATGTTCTTGTTTAAAATGAGTACAATTTATAAGCTATTAATATGGTTAGTTTAAGTGTTTCTAGATTTGAACAAAGTCAAATCATCCCAATTGACATTGGATTTAATAATGTAACCAATTTGTAAAGTTAAGATTGATCAAATTTAAACCTTCTAAGTTTGTTTATTCAACCCGTTTTAAAGCTTCTAGGTTTTGCAAAGTCCAAAACGAACAAATGAGGGCAACCAATGACGGGATTTAATATATATACTAGTAATTATCACCAACTTCATCTTCATTAAAAAAAAAAGAATAACATAAAACATACTCCCTCCGTCTCAAATTTATTGTCCATATTTTTTTTTGGATGTCTCAAAATAATTGTCCACATTCCATATTTAGTAATAAAAAGGTTATTTTGTGAGGGAATATTCTATTTATGTGGTTAGAAATTGTAATTGATCCACTTTTATTAAACTTTGTATTTTTTGTCTCCTGACAATAATTTTGAGACGGAGGGAGTAATAATTTTTATCTAGTAATACAACTTCATCAGATAGAAGCAAGAACATCTTCATCTTCTTCATCTTCCGGTGGGTTGCATCTCCACATCGACACCTCTCTTGTCGATGTGGAGCTTGCACCTCCACACAGCCAACGCGCCCAAGAAAGGGCCTAGCAGGGCAGCTACTACCAGCAGCACCATTTGGAGCATGCTGGTAGCCGGAGCCCGCTCCGGGACGAAAACAAACTCTTGCTTTGGCAACGCGTATGGAGGAGAAGGCGAAGGAGGAGGAGGAATGACCTCCTCCTCGGATACGGTGAGATGGAAACCCGAGATGGCTACGATGAGCAGCAACATAATGGAGGAACTCAATTTTGCCATTCCTAAAAACCTCTTCCCAGTCACTAAGGAAAATATACATTGTGGACTTCTTAGTTGACGTTTTCTTTTTGGTCGACTTGGTTCAATTTTATTTTGTTGGTTTCTTTGACCCGATAACTCAAATTCTCAATTATGATCTGAAAAGTATTACCCTAAGGTACTTGACAACATGGTTTATCTTGGATGTGGCATTCGCATTGCTATTTGAATTGTTATCCTACTTCCTTACCGTTAAACACAGTAAGAGTCTCCTTTTTGCCGTCTTGAGTTTGCTTCAATTTGATACATGTTACATGAATGGCACATGTTATGCTTAACAACTTTTGGTGGAAAAAACAGTTAAATACTTTCAACTGGTATAAAACAAATATTTTCCCATTTCATTTCATTCATTCTAGGATTTCTTGATTTAGGTTGTGGGTGTTCAAAAAAATATATGTATTCAGATATCCGAAAATTTATTATAAAGTTGGGTTTTATGAAATGTCAGTTTTAAAAATCATATAAAAGTTTTCCAAAATTTATAGATATTCGGGTATTCAGATATATAAAATTGTTATCCGAAATTTCGGATATCCGAATTGACTTCTTGTGCTCCAATCATCCATCCATGTTAGTATCTACACTTTATAAGCTAATTTCATTATGTTCTTAATATGGTTTTAACTGAAGCTAATTTCATTATGTTCTTGTTTAAAATGAGTACAATTTATAAGCTATTAATATGGTTAGTTTAAGTGTTTCTAGATTTGAACAAAGTCAAATCATCCCAATTGACATTGGATTTAATAATGTAACCAATTTGTAAAGTTAAGATTGATCAAATTTAAACCTTCTAAGTTTGTTTATTCAACCCGTTTTAAAGCTTCTAGGTTTTGCAAAGTCCAAAACGAACAAATGAGGGCAACCAATGACGGGATTTAATATATATACTAGTAATTATCACCAACTTCATCTTCATTAAAAAAAAAAGAATAACATAAAACATACTCCCTCCGTCTCAAATTTATTGTCCATATTTTTTTTTGGATGTCTCAAAATAATTGTCCACATTCCATATTTAGTAATAAAAAGGTTATTTTGTGAGGGAATATTCTATTTATGTGGTTAGAAATTGTAATTGATCCACTTTTATTAAACTTTGTATTTTTGTCTCCCGACAATAATTTTGAGACGGAGGGAGTAATAATTTTTATCTAGTAATACAACTTCATCAGATAGAAGCAAGAACATCTTCATCTTCTTCATCTTCCGGTGGGTTGCATCTCCACATCGACACCTTTCTTGTCGATGTGGAGCTTGCACCTCCACACGCCAACGCCCAAGAAAGGGCCTAGCAGTAGCTACTACCAGCAGCACCATTTGGAGCATCTGGTAGGGAGCCCGCTCCGGGACGAAAACAAACTCTTGCTTTGGCAACGCTGTGATGGAGGAGAAGGCGAAGGAGGAGGAGGAATGACCTCCTCCTCGGATACGGTGAGATGGAAACCCGAGATGGCTACGATGAGCAAAGAACATAATGGAGGAACTCAATTTTGCCATTCCTAAAACCTCTTCCCAACACTAAGGAAAATATACATTGTGGACTTCTTAGTTGACGCTTTTGGTCGACTTGGTTCAATTTTATTTTGTTGGTTTCTTTGACCCGATAACTCAAATTCTCAATTATGATCTGAAAAGTATTACCCTAAGGTACTTGACAACATGGTTTATCTTGGATGTGGCATTCGCATTGCTATTTGAATTGTTATCCTACTTCCTTACCGTTAAACACAGTAAGAGTCTCCTTTTTCCGCCTTGAGTTTGCTTCAATTTGATACATGTTACATGAATGGCACATGTTATGCTTAACAACTTTTGGTGGAAAAAACAGTTAAATACTTTCAACTGGTATAAAACAAATATTTTCCCATTTCATTTCATTCATTCTAGGATTTCTTGATTTAGGTTGTGGGTGTTCAAAAAATATTCGTATTCGGATATCCAAAAATTTATTATAAAGTTGGGTTTTATGAAATTTCAGTTTTAAAAATCATATAAAAGTTTTCCAAAATTTATAGATATTCGGGTATTCAGATATATAAAATTGTTATCCGAAATTTCGGATATCCGAATTGACTTCTTGTGCTCCAATCATCCATCCATGTTAGTATCTACACTTTATAAGCTAATTTCATTATGTTCTTAATATGGTTTTAATCAAGCTAATTTCATTATGTTCTTGTTTAAAATGAGTACAATTTATAAGCTATTAATATGGTTAGTTTAAGTGTTTCTAGATTTGAACAAAGTCAAATCATCCCAATTGACATTGGATTTAATAATGTAACCAATTTGTAAAGTTAAGATTGATCAAATTTAAACCTTCTAAGTTTGTTTATTCAACCCGTTTTAAAGCTTCTAGGTTTTGCAAAGTCCAAAACGAACAAATGAGGGCAACCAATGACGGGATTTAATATATATACTAGTAATTATCACCAACTTCATCTTCATTAAAAAAAAAAAGAATAACATAAAACATACTCCCTCCGTCTCAAATTTATTGTCCATATTTTTTTTTGGATGTCTCAAAATAATTGTCCACATTCCATATTTAGTAATAAAAAGGTTATTTTGTGAGGGAATATTCTATTTATGTGGTTAGAAATTGTAATTGATCCACTTTTATTAAACTTTGTATTTTTGTCTCCCGACAATAATTTTGAGACGAGGGAGTAATAATTTTATCTAGTAATACAACTTCATCGATAGAAGCAAGAACATCTTCATCTTCTTCATCTTCCTGGTTGCATCTCCACATCGACACCTCTCTTGTCGATGTGGAGCTTGCACCTCCACACGCCAACGCCCAAGAAAGGGCCTAGCAGGTAGCTACTACCAGCAGCACCATTTGGAGCATACGGTAGCGGAGCCCGCCCGACGAAAACAAACTCTTGCTTTGGCAACGCGTATGGAGGAGAAGGCGAAGGAGGAGGAGGAATGACCTCCTCCTCGGATACGGTGAGATGGAAACCCGTGATGGCTACGATGAGCAAAGAACATAATGGAGGAACTCAATTTTGCCATTCCTAAAAACCTCTTCCCAGTCACTAAGGAAAATATACATTGTGGACTTCTTAGTTGACGTTTCTTTTGGTCGACTTGGTTCAATTTTATTTTGTTGGTTTCTTTGACCCGATAACTCAAATTCTCAATTATGATCTGAAAAGTATTACCCTAAGGTACTTGACAACATGGTTTATCTTGGATGTGGCATTCGCATTGCTATTTGAATTGTTATCCTACTTCCTTACCGCTAAACACAGAAGAGTCTCCTTTTGCCGCTCTTGAGTTTGCTTCAATTTGATACATGTTACATGAATGGCACATGTTATGCTTAACAACTTTTGGTGGAAAAAACAGTTAAATACTTTCAACTGGTATAAAACAAATATTTTCCCATTTCATTTCATTCATTCTAGGATTTCTTGATTTAGGTTGTGGGTGTTCAAAAAAATATATGTATTCAGATATCCGAAAATTTATTATAAAGTTGGGTTTTATGAAATGTCAGTTTTAAAAATCATATAAAAGTTTTCCAAAATTTATAGATATTCGGGTATTCAGATATATAAAATTGTTATCCGAAATTTCGGATATCCGAATTGACTTCTTGTGCTCCAATCATCCATCCATGTTAGTATCTACACTTTATAAGCTAATTTCATTATGTTCTTAATATGGTTTTAACTGAAGCTAATTTCATTATGTTCTTGTTTAAAATGAGTACAATTTATAAGCTATTAATATGGTTAGTTTAAGTGTTTCTAGATTTGAACAAAGTCAAATCATCCCAATTGACATTGGATTTAATAATGTAACCAATTTGTAAAGTTAAGATTGATCAAATTTAAACCTTCTAAGTTTGTTTATTCAACCCGTTTTAAAGCTTCTAGGTTTTGCAAAGTCCAAAACGAACAAATGAGGGCAACCAATGACGGGATTTAATATATATACTAGTAATTATCACCAACTTCATCTTCATTAAAAAAAGAATAACATAAAACATACTCCCTCCGCCTCAAATTTATTGTCCATATTTTTTGTTGATGTCTCAAAATAATTGTCCACATTCCATATTTAGTAATAAAAAGGTTATTTTGTGAGGGAATATTCTATTTATGTGGTTAGAAATTGTAATTGATCCACTTTTATTAAACTTTGTATTTTTGTCTCCTCGACAATAATTTTGAGACGGAGGGAGTAATAATTTTTATCTAGTAATACAACTTCATCAGATAGAAGCAAGAACATCTTCATCTTCTTCATCTTCCGGTGGGTTGCATCTCCACATCGACACCTCTCTTGTCGATGTGGAGCTTGCACCTCCACACGCCAACGCCAAGAAAGGGCCTAGCAGGGTAACTACTACCAGCAGCACCATTTGGAGCATGCTGGTAGCCGGAGACCGCTCCGGATCGAAAACAAACTCTTGCTTTGGCAACGCGTATGGAGGAGAAGGCGAAGGAGGAGGAGGAATGACCTCCTCCTCGGATACGGTGAGATGGAAACCCGAGATGGCTACGATGAGCAGCAACATAATGGAGGAACTCAATTTTGCCATTTTTTCGTCGGAGGAGGTTGGTGGTGATGGTGGTGGTGATGTCGATCCATGTATTTATAGGCTTTATTTAGCTTCCTGTTGTTCTTAACTTCAATTCCCACTTATTTGCTTATGAAACTACTCCTCATTTAATTATTTTTACTTAAAGCAAATTCAGATGAAATGGTTTCAATTGTCGGTCTTCGTTTCTGGTAATAACTATGGCCAGTAAAAGTTGAGATTGTCCGGAACTTGGCATGGCGTTCATTTGGTTTGCGACCATGCGGATGTATCCTTTTTTTCCGGGTTAGTTCCATGTCTGAGCCTGATATTTTTGGCCTTGATTCAGTAGCCAGTGTTGTTGCGAGGTTGAGAAGTGATACTTTTGCTGGCATTCTCAAGGCTTATCATGTTAATGCCATCGATATTAATAAGGCAATGATGATTTTACATGGGTTATGGAAAAGTTGAGATTGTCCGGAACTTGGCATGGCCGTCTATTTGGTTTGATAAGTTAAAAGTATTAAAAGACAAAAAATACGAAAAAAAGAATAAAATATTGTTTTATACTATGAAAAAAGTAGTTAAAAATGAAAGCACTGCTGGATACCAATAAGGCAATAACACCACCCAAGTTATTATCATTATAAAGAAAACACATAATTTAAAAAAACTAAAACTATAAAGCTAGACACAGTGGCGAACTAGTTCGTACATTAGCATTCTCTCTCCGACGACCGACGATTTACCTAGTTGATGGTGACTGACATTTTTTTTATTTAAATATTTTAAAACAAAATTAAACTTCATTAATAAAAATACTTAACATTACAACAATAATTAAAAACTTAAACTAATAAAACGTAGACGTTACAATACTTATTAAAAACTGAAAACATCACATAAACTCTTCATCGCACGCCTTCGTCACTTTCAGATTCGCTTCAATCTCTTGATTGCCCGCATTTCCACGGTTTCTCCAAATGTGTTCACCAAATCGATTTTACGCTTAGATGAGTTGATCGATCCGTTAACTCCTAAGTAACTACTAAGGATTCTCGTGATGGGATCTTACCGGATCATGATCACGGTGGCCCTCTTGTGGAAACCATGTAGGACAAATCACGCTTGTGTTTGATGATCATATTATGTAATATGATGCATGTATACACAATATTTTCGAGATCCTTTTTATGCCCTCGATAAATTTTAAGCATTTTCCACTTCTTCTTCAACACATGTAAAGCTCGCTCCACATCTTTCCCAAGCATACTGCGTAAACTCCATAAACTCGCCATAACTTCTTCCTCGCCGAAGACTAAGAATTAAAAAATATCTCGTAAGACATAATTATCAAAATGTGTTTGAAAGTGTTTATGAGAAGTTTGAAATTGTGTGTTTAAAAATGTGTTTGAGGTTGATATTTATAAAGTTGTAAAAGTGGTAAAGTTAATTTTTTTTTTTTTAAACAAACGGGCATAATTTTTGGATTTTTGTGGCTTTACCACTCGATTGAGGAGGCAACCGAATTCAATATTTCTCTCCCCCCAACCGACGACGACCTACTTCCCCACAATGGGTCGACCGGCCACAACCGAGGCCCTCAACCGAGCTCCACCGAAGCCGTTGTGGCTAGCCTAACACTCTTCAAACGTTCAAGCATCAAATCATTCACTAAAACTCTCTTTTAACTACACAATAAAAAAACCTAAAACTCTCTTTTAATTGACTAAAATAATAAGTGCAACTAACTTGAAATATCATAACATCAAAAGATAACAATAATTTCAAAATAAAAAAAGTAATAATATTTGAACTCATGTAGTTGCAGTATTTACATTAAAATTTTTTTTTTTTTTTTTGAAAGGTGAATTTCTTATTAAGTGCTTCGGTCGGCTCGACAATGAGGTCTAGACTACGTTGTCTAAAACCGAAGTCGCTAGAGAGCTCTTCAAGCGAAATGCCTATTTCAAATACCCGATGGAAAACCCCTACTAATCGCCCAAGGCACGCATACAATTAATAGGAGTAAACCTTGCCTTTTCCAAGATTCAACCTGGGTTACCGGCCCAACCCCTTCATTAAAGGACTACCTTGAAGGAAAATCCCTCATTCAAACCTCTAGCAGGATTTGAACTCAAGACCTCCCTCCCCCAAGAGCTCCTAAGGACTCCAAGGTGGCCAACTGAGTTGGTTGTATTTACATTAAATAGTAAATCCATGTTAGTTTCATGGTCCATGTCAAAATATAAATGACAAAGACAAAGTATAAAAATGATAGTGAAAAGTGATACATGAACAATGACAATTAATGAATGGTAGCTCTCACCTGCTTCAGTGCCCTATGTCAACATCCAGCTCATATTTCTCCATCATACAAATGCTACAAATGCATGAATTTCTTGTGCTCCATCATCCATCCATATATCTACACTTTCATTTCTTAATTTAATATAAAAGAAATACCTTTTGGTTTTCTATACACTTATATGGTCTTTTTAAAATGATTAGCATAAAAAAAGTAAGAGAAAAATAGTATTTTTTTATTTAGTGCTTAACAACAATAGTGCTTTGCAAATCATATTTGCATTCGGCTCTAATAATTAGCATGCATGATAAAGGGAATTATTGATTTACACTTTATCCACGTTAATAACAGTACTAATAATGACACTTAAAGTTCTTGTAATTATAATTATTAAATTGAAAAAAGTCACAATTGATAAACTCATAAAAGCATTCAATCAAATCCCATACGAACTAATTTATTATTGTTTTGTTTTGACTAGAGAGTCTTAAATT
>OU343223.1:3072503-3187399 GCA_910596185.1 Chrysanthemum makinoi | reverse complement strand
GCATAGCATAACCTTAGAACATCCTTTCGGTGAGACTGTGCTCACTTCTTAAATACCCCCTTTATAGTTTGTTCTAGTGGGTGAGCCGTTCTAACCATTTAGTACATTCGCATCAATCGATTAAAAGTTCAAGAATAATTCTTAGATAACAAATCAATTTCGCCATTATTTAGTCCATTTAATTTTCTATTCCAAAAAACCCTTTTTGCTTATTAACATGTCAAACAATTTATATAAACAAAAAGCACTTTAATAAAAATTAAACATACTCAAATAATATAAACATATAACTAAACAATTTGTTAACATGTAAAAACCGTAGCCACATGCATAATTATTTCAATAAACTCTAATAACAATTCTAGGGCATTAAATAATGCATACATTCTAGGACTTTCATCGCCAGGTAGATGAGCCACATACATCGACAAATTCGATTGCGTAAGCCGAAGTTAATAGTATACCAATTGCACATAGCGAATTTTATTAGTTATAATGAGGTCTTCCCAATTCGATAATATTAAATAAATAAAACATGTGTGTATCACTTAACAATTAATCAATAACCAATAAACAATACTCCATGGCAAAACATGCATGTTCCACCATGGATTCCGCATAACAATTATCACCCAAGATAAGCATATTACATGGCACATAACAATTATTCATTAATTAACCACATAAAATAAGCATGCAATCCTAGGGTTTCTACAAGTTTTACAAAATTGAAACCTAATTATATAAAATATTAGGGATATCGACCCATATATAAAAATTAGGGTTTCGAATTCAAAACCCTAGAAACCATCAAAAGCATGCAAATAATCATAAAGATTCAATTTTTATGTGTTTCGGTAATTAATCACATCATATTAACGGCTGCATGATTGATACTTACTGTTGGAATTTTATACTCATAACAATTATACATAAAACAATTAACATACATCATCAAAACAGCGGCTTGAAGACAATAGGAATAATATATGTAATAAATTAACCAAACGAAAAGTGCGTACCTTTTTAGCAATTCAAGTAATCAAACGATAATGTGATCAAGTAACAAACCCAAAACCTAAACTAGGGTTTCACAAAAATCGTCCCCAAAAAATCGACCACCAAGGAATACAAGCTCAAGTGTGCTTGCTCTTCGTTCTTGTACACACGTACTAATAGCGATTTGATGTGGAAAAGCTAGTTCCTTGAATCACAAATAAACCAAACACTAGTTTCTTTCACTTGGAAAAATCGATCCCTTTGTGGAGGGGGTTTAACGATCGGCCAAGAGAAAGAGGGAGGAAAGGAGAAAGAAATTAGGGTATCAAAGTGATCCAAGGTTAGTCAATAATGAATACATTGATTTGTATTTATCGTTAACATATCTTGGATACAAGTTTTAGTGGGATTGGGTTTGGAAACCCTCCACCGATCGGCCTATTCAATCCCAAGGGGATTCTAGAACTTTCCCGACATCTAATTTCATTCTTAGTCCTTGTAGTTAATATTTAACGACCGTTAACCAAACCTCGTTAATCATTTAACTATCGTTATGTTTTATTTAGTGATTAATAATTAATAATAATAACGGTTTATTTATATTAATTATGTACATCAATTCTCATACGTAATGTGTGCAATCCGAGAATCTGGAGTGAATCCGGACATACTATTATTTAAATATCCATTAAAACCTTTCAGTTGTATGATAAGTTCATCTGGGGTGTTTGTATAGCTCTCCATTTGGTTTTTGCCCATTCATTGATAAAACGAAAAGGGGCTTCACATTTTCACTCATTGCAAAGCAAGCAAGTAGCGGTAGATACTTGGTGGGATACTTTTAGAGGTGTCTCATTATTAACCACCAATTCTCAAACTATGTGGATTTGACATCTTTGGCGACCACACTAACATGCCGTGACCCTCTAATGCTTCTCTTTTGCTGCGTTGGGACAAATTACCATATAAACTCTTTGCCTAAAGTAATGTATCAAATTGTTAATGAAATATGCATGAGTTTAGACATGTATCTTAAGTCTCTTTATCATCGCTCTTTCTGAAAATATGTAGTGTACTAAGTAATAGTAATCAAACAACGGTGATTTACTTTTTAAGGGATAAGAACCAAGCAAAACAAAGTTTTGAAGTTAGACAAGAGTAAATGGTTTATATATTTATTTTTGAATGGCAAATTTATGTTAATAAGACCAAGTTTTTTTGAACGCCGCATTATATTAAAAAAGAGCTCCAACAACTACCTAGAGGCACTCAAGAGAGTTACAAAAATCAAATCGTACAAAGAAACACTCTACCTTTTACCAAAGAACCTAAACGAACACCGAACACAACTACACAACCACACCACACAATTGGAAAAAGAACAACTAACAAAAGTGTAGATGCTAAAATATTACCTTGACAAACCAAAAAACGCTTTAAATGATATCATTAAACCACAACTTAAGAGACAAAACAAACTACGTCATATGACGAAGCAACTAAAGAGCTTAAGATGTCCTTAAAATGAATGTATGCATGATAGCCATGATTATGAATCAGGACATAAACTGATGCAGATAGACATAAATATACATTTCATAAAAGTCCTATTGTACAACAAACTTATTATAGTACTCATATATAGTTGGTGAAGATTATGCATCATATCCTAAAAGAACCCATAATAATTTTGATAGTCACGATCAATGCCTTTTTTGCTTAGTTAATATCCTCTCATCTTTAAGTATCTATCTATGCTACATATTAAGAGAAAATACATTTGCTTAAAACCTAAAAATTTAAAAAATTGAGTAATGTCGTTAAACTAAAATACCTTTACTTATAAAAGGCAATACAATCTATTAAGTATTTAATATCCAGTTACAATTTAAACCACTAACTATCTTTACTCTCATTTACTCAATACCCATATACATAAAAAAAAAAGATTACACACAAATTGAGGTAAATATACACTGTCGACACTATGCGCGAATGATTGTCAAATATACTAATATACACGTAGAAGTCTTGTTTTCGAAAAACTTATGGAGAAAGACAATCCAAAGTCAAAATTTGACTCTTTTTAGTGGAGCATTTGCTACAAAAATACCATCTAAATACCTAACTATTGTTCAACCTAGACTACCATGACAACTACAATTTTCAAACACAATCACATTTCCACCCTATAAATACTTTCTTAGTTAATCTTATCTATTACTCCATTCAAACTTCTATAAGTTATAAACATCATATATACACTCTTCAAAACACCATGAATACTAGCATAAAGAAAATCTTCATAGCCCTGTTCATTATCATGGCTATAGCCATTAACATTTCTGCAACACCAGTCGAAGAGGAAGACGAAGATCTTATGTCTACTTATGGTTCACTAAGAGGGGCCAGTCGGTTCCTTGCCCAACACTCAAGTGGCTCGCTAAAATGCAACAAGAACCCAAGACTATGCCAGGCTAAAGGTAGCCCAGGTCCAGACTGTTGCAAGAAGAAATGTGTTAATGTGAAGACCGATAAACAAAATTGCGGACTTTGTGGGAAAAAATGCAAGAACCAAGAGATTTGTTGCAAGGGAAAATGCGTCAACGTGATGAAGGACAAGCATCATTGCGGGGGGTGCGACAATAGATGCAAGAAAGGAAATACTTGCGTTTATGGGATGTGTAGTTATGCATAAAAGAAAAAGTATTGCTGAGATACATGTATGAAGCATGCATGTTGCAAATAACAATTCAATTTATATCTTATTACAAAGTTGATATGTATTAAAGAGTTAAAAGTATATCTTCATACGTTGCTCATGGATCTTATGAGCTTAAATATATGTTGCATTGTTGTTCTTCAGGATCAAGAATAGGAAGATAAATAAGCTTTTTTGTAATCTTGATCAATTTATAATGCGATTTATAGCCTCTTTTTTGGAATGTATTTAGTTATGTATATGCTTCTCATGAGAGCTTTATTAGTTTGTTCTTTTTGATATATCAGCAGTTTAAATACTAATGTTTATTTGTGATCATATGAAATTTGTAACGAATACATGTTGCGTAAATCAGTCTTAGCTTTGACAGAACGTATATATTGTAACTTTTATAATACTAGAATGTTATAGAATCAGTTCCGAGACAGTGCCACGAAGGATATTATACTATTCAATCTAAAACTATAAGTAACAAATCGGTTCTGGATGTTGTATAATAAGTTCATCTACACGGCGTGGTTTGTATAGCTCTCCATTCGGTTTTTACTCTGATGATAAAATCGAAAAAGGGCTTCACATTTTCACTAATTGCAAAGCAAGCAAGTAGCGGTAGATACTTGGTCGGATACTTTTTAGAGGTGGATCATTATTAACCACCATTTCTCAAACAATGTAGATTTGATATCTTTGGCGGGATCACATTATCATGTAGCGGCCTCCTATGCTTCTCTCTTTGCTGCCTTGGTCCAAACCGCCATATGAACTCTTTGGTGTCAAAGAAATGCATGTTTCTTCAAGACAGAAATATTGAACAAACATTATGAACCTAAACAAACATGTCACAAATGCCAATATAAACCTTCCCTGTATTTTCAATCGTAAAGTCGGAAATGACAACTTGTTCTCTATCTGGAATGACCACTGGATTGGAGAGTATGATCTTCGTAGGTCTTTTCCAAGACTGTATATGTTGAAGGTTGACAAATATTGTTCGATTGCAGATAGATGCAATCCGTCTATCGGGAAGTCACTCATAGTTGGTTTTGGTGAATGCCCATTCGTGGGGGCCTAGAAGCTGTTCAATTTTATTACCTAATGACCTATTAATTTTGCTTAGTGACTTCTCTCCATCATTAGAACTTGATACGTGGGACTGTCTTCTTGATAATTCAAGAATATGCTCTGTTTCATCCCTTCGGATCAAGATTGACAAAAACCTTTTATCATCCATTGACAATTAGATTAGATGGAAAAAGTCCTTGTCAATAAAGGTTAATTTTCCCTCTTGGAGACTCGGTCTTTATCGTCTTCCCACTAGGTGCAAGTTAGATACTAATGGGATCGACATCAACTCAACTCGTTACCCACTGTGTAATGATGCCCAAGAGACATCGCATCATTTGTTTCACGAGTGCTCAATAGTAGCTAATTTGTCGAGCAAATTGACGTCTTAGTAGGGTTTCAGAGACTATCCCATTGATCTTGTTAACCTTATAGCATGGGGAGACACGAACAACCTTAACAAAAAGTAACAAAAGCTTGCTTTGATGTCTTGTTCAAACAACTAACTGAATAATTTTGAGACATAGTAACCGAATATGTTTTGATCTCACATCTCCTCGTAAGACATCAAGGTGCTATCATACACTTGGACTTTACATAGGAATAAGAAGTTAAACCCGTTGTAGTACATTGGATCTATGATCCTATTAATGCTTGTAAAAACTCTTTGTAATTTGTTCATCTAGCTATTTGCTAGTTATATATATATATATCTTATGCGTTAAAAAAAAGTAATAAAAAATAAGATAATAATCAAACGAAGACCTTATCTTAAGTGATATTGAGAATCTCTCATAATTGGGTCTCCCGTAAAAAACCTTTTTGCAGTTGGATCTGTTGGAAAATTTAGTGCACTTGTGGGATTAGTTCACACCTTGAAATGGGTTAGAGATGCAGAGTGTACACCCATAAGGTCCATGAACACCCTGACTCTAATAGTGGTTTGTATTGTTAGTGCTAGTAGAAATACTGTTGGTGAAATCTGCTTGAGGAAAGTGCTGCTTGTGGAAATACGCTTGTGACTTTCAGCGATAAGCGGTGTTTCCACTGATGGCGTGTTTCCAGCGAAGTGGTGTATCCACTGCTAGTGCTATGAAATGCTTGATAGCGATTGCTTCCAGCGATAGAATGTATTTCCCTGCAAAGTGAAATACGCTAGTGGAAGTACTTGCTTATGGAAGGAAATCTTTGCTAAATGGCGTTACAAGCTGCATATGACCACGTTTAATTGGTCATGTAACCACTAACGGCTATAATGGGGATAATTATGAGGCTATTAATGGGCGATTAATACTCATAATTCCATTGGAATAGCTCAAGAGTAACCTCCTATAAATAGGAGATATGATAATGCATGAAGGACACCGAAAACGTAAACACTTATTAGCGAAAGGGTTATAGAATTGTGCCTAATTCTCTAACTGCATTTGGTCTTATCCCAAGTAGATATTCGTGATACCCGGGCATTAGGGTCGAATAGTTTACTTTGGAAAGTGATCACACGATTCCAAGTGATATCCGGTAACCTCCTAGTGGTATTGCTCTTTCATCATTGATTGTCTTAACCACGTTGCGGGAGATACCCCCAACAATCAAAGTAAACTATTTTGTGATAATCAATGGCAACTGCTGCAATGAAACACATGGCTTCAAACTTTGCCAAGCTTGACAAGTTTGAAGGGGTGGACTTTAGGAGGTGGCAGAAGAAGATGCACTTCTTTTTGTCAAGCATGAGTGTGGTGTATGTGCTAACCACACCTATTCACATGATGGTGATGATGCTCTTGTGGAGCGGTCGGGGAGGAGGAGCAAATGGGAGAATGATGACTACATATGCAGAGAGGTCTTATTCGAATGGTATGTCGATTCTTTGTTTGATATTTATCGAGAACTTTGAATCTTCCAAAGAACGTGGGATTCCTTGGATGCCAAATATATGGCTGAGGATGCATCAAGTAATAAGTTCCTTGTTAGTAATTTCACAAATTACAAAATGACTGATTCAAGACCGGTTATGGAACAATACAATGAACTTCTTGGAATACTTGGAAGGTTTACACAACACCAAATGAACATGGATGAGGCTATCAAAGTCTCGTGTGTCATTGACAAACTCCCTCCTTCATGGAAAGATTTCAAGCATACCTTAAAACATATGAAGGAGAAGTTAACTCTTGTTGAGTTGGGCTGATCATCTGCACATTGAGGAATCTCTCAGGTGCAGGATAATGACAAACCAAAGAGTGGCAATGCTCTTGGTGCATCATTTGTCAATATGGTGGAGCATAACAACTCCACCAGGTACAATGACAACAAAGGCAAGCGCAAACACCATGATAACACAAGGGGATCAAACAAGAAGGCAACACCTACTTGTTGGAAATGTGCAAAAGCAGGTCACATTAAAGGGACTGCAAGGGTGTTAAAATTGGTGGTAAAGCCAATGGATCAGGCACTAATGGTTCAAGGAGTGGTGGTTCACCAACTCACGAAAGGTCGAGAATATGTTTAATAAGTCTTTTCAGATTTATTATGTTACATATGTATCTGAATCTTTTTATGTGCAGGATGATGATGTTACGTGGTGGGTTGACTGGTTGCAAGTTCATGTGTGTAAAGATAGAAGCTGGTTCAAGACTTATGAGTCACCGAATGATGGTTCTATTCTTCACATGGGAAATGAGTCAACAGCCTTGGTGCATGGTAGTGGTTGTGTAGATCTTAGGTTTAGTTCTGGAAAGATTGTAACTTTGTTTAATGTTATTCATGTTCCCGATATAAGGAAAAACTTGGTTTCAAGTAGTGTTTTGAATAATCATGGATATAAACAAGTTATTGAATCTGATAAATTTGTTCTTTCTAAATTTGGTGTTTTTATTGGTTTTGGTTATTTATGTAATCAAATGTTAGGGCTTAATATTACCTTGGCAGTGTTATTTCAGCTTTGTGACCACATATGATCAGACTAATTCTATCCTCTGGCATGCAAGACTTGGTCATGTACATTATAAAAGGTTGCAAGATATGTCTAAGGATGGGTTGATCCCAGCCTTTGACATGGACACTGAAAAGTGTAAAACTTGCATGTTGACCAATATAACCAAGAAACCCTTTGGGGGTGTTAGTCGTGACACTAAGCTCTTGGACTTGTACCGTGACACTTGTGTGATTTGCATGCCACTCCTTCTTTGGGAAATAAGAAGTACTTTGTGACATTTATTGATGATGCTTCTAGATTTTGTTATGTCTATTTATTACATACCAAGGATGAAGCATTAGATAAATTCAAAGTGTTTAAAGCTGAAGTTGAATTACAACTTGGGTCTTTGATCAAAAGATTAAGGTCTGATAGGGGAGGTGAGTACATGGATACTCAGTACTTTCAGTCTGTTGGTATTATCCATGAAACTCTTGCTCCCTATACTCCTCGGCAAAATGGTATTTCGAGAAAGGAAAAAGCAGTCTTTGAAGGAGATGGTTAATTCCATGTTGTCCTATTCGAGGATGAGTCAAGGGTTCTGGGGTGAAGCTATGTTAACAACTTGCTATTTATTAAATAGGGTTCCTAACAAAAGGAACAAGGTTACCCCTTATGAACTCACGGACAAAAGGAAAACCTAACTGAACTATCTCAAGGTTTGGGGTTGTAGGGCTGTTGTAAGACTCCCTGATCCAAAGCAAAAGACTTTGGGTGAAAGAGGTATTGATTGCATCTTTGTTGGATATCTGAGCATTCCAAGGCTTTTAGGTTCTATGTTATTGAACCTAATGAATATGTTTCAATTAACTCCATTATTGAATCAAGGGATGCAGACTTTGATGAGAATAGATTCTCATAAGTTCCTAGACCAAGTCAGAGGATTCCTAATGGAACTCATGACACTGGTGTATCAGAGTACGATGATGAACCATCAGTGGTGCTGATGAGGTTGTGGTTCAACAACTTGAACCGTGCTCGGGAAAAGCAAAGGGTCGGGGACTCCAAAGTCATTTGGACATGAGTTTCAACTATACTTAGTTGAAGGTACCAGGGATGAGGTCTCAGACCAATACTCCTATTGTTTCATTGTTGAGGATGACCCCAAAACATTTGAAGAAGCAATGAAGTCCCGGGATATTGCTTTACGGAAAGAAGCAATCAATGATGAGATGGATTCCATCATGGGCAACAACACTTGGGTGTTGGTTGATCTACCTCCTGGTTGCAAACCTTTGGGTTGCAAATGGATTTTCAAAAGAAAATAAAGGTAGATGGAACTATTGAAAAGTTCAAGGCTAGACTAGTCATTCAGGGCTTTAAACAAAAGTCGGGGATAGACTATTTTGATACTTATGCCCCTGTGGCTCGTATCGATTACCATAAGAGCTGGCTGATTGCTATGGCATCTATTCACAATGGTTATTCATCGGATGGATGTGAAGACGGACTTTCTTGAATGGTGAATTGGAAGAGGAGGTTTATATGAACCAACCTGGGGCTTCATCTTGCACGGCAATGAAAACAAGGTGTGTAAAGCTGATTAAGTCTCTTTATGGACTTAGCGGGCACCCAAATGGCATCAAAAATTTGATGAAGTGGTTTTGTCTAGTGGTTATGTTCTTAACCAAGGTGACAAATGTGTATATAGCAAATTTGATGAATCTGGTAAAAGAGTCATCATTTGTCTATATGTTGATGACATGTTGATCTTTGGCACTGACCAAAATCAGGTTGACTTGACAAAGGAATTTTTGTCATCAAGGTTCTCCATGAAGGACATGGGGAGGCTGATGTTATCCTTGGTATAAGGATTAAACATGAAAGTAAAAGAATTTCTATCTCTCGGTCTCATTATATTGAGAAGGTGCTGAGGAAATTCAATTACTTTGATTGTACTCAGTGAGTACACCTATGGATACTTGTGAGAAGCTGATGCCTAATCATGGCAAGGCTGTATCTCAACTTGAGTACTCTAGGGTAATTGGCTGCCTGATGTATGCCATGACTTGTACATGACCTGATATTGGTTTTGCGTGGGAAAATTGGCGGTATACTAGTAATCCTAGTGCTCATCACGGCAAGCAGTTCAAAGGGTGAAGTATTTGAAGATAACTATGGATTATAGTCTCTCATATCTGGTTACCCATCGGTGTTGGAAGGTTACAGCGATGCAAGTTGGATCAGTAACACTGAGACAATTAGTCTACCAGTGGCTGGGTATTCCTAATTGGTGGAGGTGCAATTTCTTGGGCATCCAAGAAGCAAACTTGCATCACCAGTTCAACAATGGAATCTGAATTTGTGGCTTTAGCAGCTGCTGGTAAAGAAGCTGAATGGTTGAAAAACTTGCTTCTTGAGATTCCATTGTGGCCTAAACCTATAGCACCTATTTCTATCCGGTGTGATAGTGCAGCTACATTGGCTAAGGCTTATAGCGAGATGTACAATGGTAAGTCTAGACACTTAGGTGTCGGACATAGCATGATTCGTGAGCTTATCATGAATGGGGTGGTATCTATAGAGTTTGTGAGATCTCAACAGAACTTAGCTGATCACTTGGCGAAGGGTCTGGCTAGAGACTTGGTTATAAAGTCTGCTAAAGGGATGGGTTAAGTCCAACTTAGTCACTGAATGCTAGGACACCACTCCCTCACTGAGGAAACTTAGGGCTGAGTTCAATGTGGAAAAGCTGAACATTCAGTGGACTGGAGCACATGTTTTATTTACATCCCAAGGTTGTGCTGAGAACCTGCTGAAAGGAGGATGAAGTCTTTACTTCTTAATGGTTATTTTCTTTGAAAAAGTGCTTGGCAGGAGCATGACTAAAGAGGAACCACCTATGTAAATGTTGAAGTTTTGCCGCTTCAGGAAGCTTTGGACTTTTAGCTTTTACAACATTTATGAATTTGGATATGGACACATGGCTTGTATAGTGTCAGGAGCTGTTAAGTGTTTGAAAACTTGTGTGTATTTTATCTTTAGGTATTCAAATGGGTTGAAGGGTTCAATTCTTAGAACACCCCGATTCTCGAATATTTGAAACGTGTAATTTACTAAGATGGAAATTCAATCCTCGGGACATTTTCATTTATGCACATGTTTTGCTTGATGTTTATTTTTCATGCAAAGGAAGTGAACTAAATTTGGGGAGGATTGTTGGAAAATTTAGTGCACTTGTGGGATTAGTTCACACCTGGTAATGGGTTAGGAGGTGCGGAGTGTACACCCATAAGGTCCATGAACACCCGACTCTAATAGTGGTTTGTATTGGTAGTGCTAGTAGAAAGTACTGCTGGGTGAAAGTCTTGCTTGAGGAAAGTACTGCTTGTGGAAATGCTTGCTTGTGACTTTAGCGATAAGCGGTGTTTCCACTGATAGGCTGATGTTTCCACGGAAGTGGTGTATCCACTTTGCTAGTGCTATGAAAGTCTTGATAGCGGTGCTTCCAGCTTGATAGGTACGTATTTCCACTTTGCAAGTGAAAGTACTGCTAGTGGAAAGTATTGCTTATGGAAAGTACTGCTAAATGGCAGTTACAACTGCATTATGACCACGTTTAATTGGTCATGTAACCACTAACGGCTATAATGGAGATAATTATGAGGCTATTAATGGGCCGATTAATACTCATAATTCCATTGGAATAGCTCAAGAGTAACCTCCTATAAATAGGAGATCTGATAATGCATGAAGGACACACAGAAAACGTAAACACTTATTAGCGAAAGGGTTATAGAATTGTGCCTAATACTCATCATTTTTGGTTAAATCTGAACTGCAAAACGTCTAAAAATGCTCAAAAATGCATCAAAATACTGAAAATATTCCAAAATTGCATTTTATATGTTTCAGATGCAAAATGTTCAAAATCAGATGAAAAATGGGCTAAGTTTGCATAATAGGAGTTTGAGTCCCCAAGTTTCTAAAATTGTCAAAACTAGTCCCTGAGTCAAAATTTCAAAAGAAAAATCACCAAAGGTCCTTTTTAAATCATAACTTGTCAAATTTAGTCCTTTGGTGGAAAATATAAAAAGTTTGAGAAAATTACAAGTTTGGTCCTCCAACTTTGAAAATTGGCAAAAATGGTCCCTGGAAAATGTGAAAATGGCAACTTTGGTCCTTGTACTATTAACACTTGTCAATTTCAGCCCCTGAAACATCTTTGCAGAATTGACAGTTCAGGCCCCTTGAATTTCAGAAATTACAAATGAGGTCCTTGTCATTATTTAACCTCTAAACCTATTGTGACCACGCCATTTAGCCATTTGACCCACTTGCAATTGCCTTTTTGAACCCTCCCATTATTAAAAGCTCAGTCAAACACCCTTTGACCGCCTCTTTTCCCTCTCCTTCACGAGATACCCAATCCACCATCATCACCCTGCAACCACATGCTAACACTCCACCTTCTCCATCATATCCCTACTCTACCCCCCCTCCAAACACAACACTCCAAGAGTGCATTTAATGCACCTTTGCACAAACACTCAAACCAGTGGCTTTAACCAATTTTGGCGCCAAAAAGCTTTAAACGGCCAAGATTGAATTGAGTAATCCAATGGTCAATTTTTATGCTGGGGATTGTCCAGAGGAGAGAGACAAGTACTTTGGGTGTATAAAAAGACCAAGAGAAGCAACAAGAGAGAGACTTAGTTTTAATTTTTCACAATGTATGTCGATTTGTAGCTTATCTTGTCTTAAATAATTTTCATCTGTATTTTCAAGCTTAATTGTATTAAACAAAAGTATTTAAGTGTGTTCCAACTCATTTCAAGTTTGAATTCAAGTCTAAGTTCAATTTCATTTTTGTATGTCCACTGTTGAATTTTCTATTCTCAAAATCTTATGCAAAAGCTGTTAGTCACTTGTTTTTAAGCTTAAGCATGCTCATTCAAGCTTATTTAAGCTTTCCATAAGCTCACATTTCAGTTTCACTCACTTTTGGACTTTGGTCAAAATAAGTCAAACATGGGGCAAATCTGAGGAAGGAATGGAATGGGTTGATTCAGACATGAATGTGGGTTGATTTGGAAGCAGTGGGTTGGATAAAATAGGGTAGTGGTTCATGGTTCACTGTTGGCAAGCCATAGTGGCTAGGGATCTTTGTAAGTTATTTTCACAAGTTATTGCATACAATGTATTTGTATTCATAATCTGTTAAAACCTGGTCTAATAGATGTATTTAGGTGCAGTTAAGTTAGTTTGATCATAATATATCTTGGTTGTGTTTGGATTTGTTTCAGTTTGCAAATCAGTATAATAAGGGGTGTTTGGTTTATAGCTTATTCTGTCTCTAAGGCTTGTTCAGTGTTTACTTTTTGTTGGTTCATGTTTGTTAGCTCCATATAAACTCATATCAGTCAAATTAATGTACACAAACTCTCATAAGTCAACATTCAAGTAAAATCTGTCTCACTGTCAATCTGTTGAGATTTTGGATTTGCAAATCATTGTTTTGTGTTTAGAAGTCAATAACATAGCTTGCATTAGTGTTATCATATCATATTACTTCAACATCAGTCATAAAATTGGAATCAAACTTCATGAAAGTCAAACTTTTCCAATCTATCATAAAAGTCAAATTGTCAAAATGCATTTTGGGCTCATCTAGGAGGAATTTTCATGAGTTCAATTCTGAGCTACATCAAGTGAAATTTGCTACTTTATAAACTTCAGTTGGTGTTCTTTCTTATCACCATTTTAGTAGAATTTTACAATTTTTGTATAAGCTCCAAACTAGCTTCTCTTTTAGGACATAAGTCCCCTGCTCCAAAAGCTCGGCTGGCAACAAGCTGAGTTTTCTCAGATCTGTGATTCGCCTATGCACAGAGCTCATAAGAGCTGGTCTAGGTCTGATTTTTGGTTTAGGCACTCTCACCCAGGTCTGCTTTAGGTTCCAATTGATGTTTTTCATTTTGAGCTTAATGTGTGGCTTGTGCTTATGCCCAAAGTAGATCTTGAAATCTGTTTTAGCTTATTAGTTCAAGACATCAAATCTGTGCTATCTTGCAATTCAGTAGTTGTAGCTTGTTGTTCTTAGTTGTATTTCAGTACTTATAGCATATTTAGACTTCTGTCGATTGGGTGGCTTGTCTTGTTCATTTGGCTCATTAAAGTGCTTATTTATAAGCACTTGCTTTAGCAGTTTCATTTTCTTGCAAACAAGCACTTGTTTTTCCATTTTCCTAGCTTCCTTATTTAATTTTAGAGTTTTCCTGAAAGTTTCAGATTTTTCTAAGTTGATTTGCTATTTTTCTTAATTTAAATTAGTTTTAAGCATTTTTAAATAGCATTTAATACAAAAAATTTAGAAAAGGTTCAAAAAAATAATTTTTCAATTTTCTTAGGTTTAGATAAATATAAAAAGTAAAAAAGTAATTTTCCAGATTTTTCATAGTTTATTTTGTAATTTTTAGTAATTTAATTAGTTTTTAATAGTTTAAAATTCCTAAAAAATAGAAAAATAATCAGAAAAATACAAAAATAGTTTTGAAAATTCTATTTTGATATTTTAGACTTTTACAATTCATAATTTTATTTTTCTAGCTTTATTTCCTATTTTCTTGTATTTTAGGTAATTATTAAATAGTTAAAATAGTTTTTAATTAATAATAATTAGATAATTAGTTATAAAAATAATTTTCTTTTTCTAAAACTTTTCTTTTATCATTAGGATTGTAAAAATATCATTTTCATATTTTTAGGGTTAATATTGCTTTAGTTTCACGTTTTTATTTGTACGTCGCGTAGTTTTTAATTTCAGTTTTATAAAAACATAAAAACAAAAACATCATATTAAATATAGTGATAGCGTTTATTTAATAGTTTTATCTGTTTAACTTTCTTTAATTTGCGTTTAAGCCGTTGTAATTTGTTGGCTTTTTCTGTAGTTATAATATCATTCAAATCCCTCTTTCTGTTCAAATTTCTCGATCACTTCACGTTAGATAATCCATTGCATAGCTCGCTGGGACATAACGACCCGGGGAAACACTTTACTCCTCAGATCTTCATTGCATTCGTGCTTAGGCAGTTTAAAATTGGTTACGGTGCGCCATTCACAAGTGGCCGGACTTGAGTGATAGAACTTGACTGTTTGGCACGCATCAAATTTTGGCGCCATTGCTGCCGGGAGCGAGGTTGTGTGTCTGATTATCTTCCGTCTAGCAGATTGGTGATTTGGATATTCACTCTTTGTTCATACCATCCATCTGTATATGTTTATATTTTCTTATCCAAAAATACAAAAATACTCTTCTCATTCCTCTTATCCGTATGATTCTATTTCTCTTACCCCCTCGTATCGTTTGATTCTACTCTTCTTTAACCTCAAAACCGTTTGATTCTATCTCTTTAACCCTCTATATGTTTAATTCTTATGTCGACAATCGTCAACATCATCGTCACAAGTGTGTGTGGCGGTGTGGAAGGCCTAGTTCAAGCGAATTTTGCAATTCGTGCGAATTATCCATCAAAAATTCTTTTCATAGTTATTTCGACCACCGCCACAACCGGAAATACGTTCTAATGTTGACAAACCCGTTCAAATGTCGAGCTACCTCAAGCACCCACGAGGATTCGAGGACAATCTCTTTGAATTTAGAGCCCGTAATCTAATTGAACAAATTGGGGCCGATGAAAAAAAGGTCGAGAATCAGAATTGATTACGATGAACCCGTTCAAACACCGGTGACTAGCAAGAATGACTTGCCTAATCTTCACGTTTCTCAAGAACCAGAACCAGAGACCATAACGGAAGTGGTGGAAATTGCTAGCTCTCAGAGCACACCACTTGTCCCACCTCTGGATTTTTTAGAATGTTCTTGAGACTTGATAGTCATTCGGATCACCATGTTGGTTTTGTTGATTCTTTGAATGAACCGATTCTTTCTCATTACTCTCAAATGCAATCGTTTATTCCTTGTGTCGGTTGTGGTGAGCCTCTTTTTGGTCCACCACATGCGTTGGTGTACTTGTGTACAATGTGGTAATGATATTCATAACGGAGTTGTTTGTTTTGTGGTTCGAGGAATTCATTTGATTATGATCCTAATTCGAACTCATTTAACGACTCCTCAAACTTTTCCAATTACCCACCACAGCCCGACTTATCTTCATATAATCAACATTACTGTTGTGAATATTGTGGAGGTCCTCACCAAGGATTTGAGTGTCAATCCGGAAACACGTTTGTCTATGAACAGTTTTCTGGTGATGCTCAGAACTTTGGTTATAACCAAAATCCATATGATTCACGGTCCGGACTCAGCAGTTTTCTTGTTGTGAGTATGTGGTGGTTCACACTACAGTTCTGATTGTCAATCGGGAAACACGCTTGTCTATGGGCAGGTTCCTAATAACAATTATGACTCCAGCACATACGACTCACAGCCACATCAGTTTTACTGTTGTGAGAATTGTGGAGGTCCTTACGATAATTTTCAATGTCAACCATGGAATCAAAATTGCTATACTTCCGGTTTTGATAATTTCCAACCTCCACAGCACTATACGGTTCAAACTCCACCTGAACCGTTGCCTAAAGAAAATTCCCAAGATTTGGAAACCGCAATGAAAAAACTTGATGATATAGTTCAAAACTTTAAGAATCAAGTGAGTGGTGAAAAGACCATAGGAGAATTGCGGCGAGCGAGAGGCTCGCCAATCAAGGAAGAATTATTAGCCCTAGAGCATGCAGCTCTAAAGGCGTTCCCAATTCTTAAGGCAGCTCTATATGATGATGACGAGGAGGGTTTTTATCCTTTTAAAAATAATATTTCTCAACCTCCTCAGTCAGTTGATATCCCAGCAGTTGAGATTCCATCTCAAACAACTGCTATCACACCCGAAGCTCCCACTCACTCTCTTATTATGAGGGATGAGCATCTTGACCTTGTTCTGAAAAGGAACCGGACGAATTCATAAAGTCTAGTGTCGAGAGCCTTGTCCCAATCCCAAGAGAGTCACAGGGAATTCTCGAGCATTTGTGTGATATCCCTTCCCATCTTGTCTTCCCAAAAGATCATGTTGAGATGTTCTCAGATCGATGATGATTCATTGTCTTGTGGAGACATCGCTTATGTTGAAGATTTACCTTCTGAGCTTGTTAGCTTGAAGAAGAGAATGATGAAGTTACTGACACTGAAATCAAAGATGAAGCTCTTCGAGCAACATTATTGAACGTCAGTCTTCTCATTTCTAAAATCGAGGCTTTCAAAGAGAAACCTATTTCATCTCCTATCCCCATTAAGGATAGTGACATTCTTTCCGATGATTCTATTCCGGAAATGAAAGCCTTCTGTTTTGATAATATGGAGAGAAGATTAGTGGCAGTACCACTTTTCATTCTCATAATTCTCTCCCAGATTATGAATCATTTACATTGGAGGAGTTCACCAGTGAACCCATTCATATCAATTGAATATGATTCATTCACCTTGAGGTTTCTCCTGTGAACTTACTCATATCATATCTCCGCCGGAGTATGATAATTTCTACTTTGATCTAGACATACCCATATTATGTCTTGATCAAGTGAGCTTAACTGATGAGATTCATGAAACTATGAATTATCCTATTGAGGATGAAGAGTTAGTCATGATTTCTATCATGATTTTCTTTCTTTTCTTCATATATTCTGTCACTTCTCCTGTTCTTCACTCCTTCGGGAATGAAGACATTATCTTTGACCCAGGCATTTCCATGTACCATTTGTGAGCCGGGTCTGTCTGTATATATCTCATCGGTGTGGAACTTTCAAGTGCTTCAAATGTTTGTCCAAACATCTTGAATGAAAGTCCGATGGAGATTGTCTATTCCACTTACTTCCCCATGAACCAATGAATTCAGGGTCGAGTCAAGCTAGCGACTCGGTAATCAAAAACAGTAGCACGCCATATGGGTTTTCACCCATATTTATGACTTCTTTCTATTTTCTACCACCCTAGTGTGGGGGGGTTGCCCACATGTTTTCAAAAACCTTTAAAATAATGGCCGTAGTATTTCCCTTTTCGTTCTTTGTTTTCGGCATAACGCCGGTACTTTGAATATTGAGGGCAATATTCATTTCTAAGTGTGGGGGGGAATTCTCACGAATTTTATAATATAATTATACCAATTCCCCCGTTTTTGGCCAAATTTTTTTTTTGAGTAAGTGTTTTACACTTTCTCATTTGGTTATCAGTCCACCATGTCTAATAAACAAAAGGATTGGCTAATCCAAGAGCAAACGGCTCTTGGTAAAGATATCTCAAATCCGTTGACGGCTTGCAATTTGCCCAAAATTGTATGGTATTCCACTCACCATATCCTAAAAAGTGAAGAGTTGGCTAGCCCGCAAGAATATGGCTTGTGGTAAAGGCGATGGAAAATCCATAGTTGGTAATCAGCTCACCAAAGATAATGTTGATAATTTATCTAAGAGTTGGCTAGTCCAGAAGCAAACGGCTTACGGTAAAGACAATCAAATCCGTTGGAAGCTGGTGGTTTGCTCAAAATCACATGGTTATCGGTGTACCATGGTTCTTACTTGAACTGAAACATTTGGCTACTCTAGAAGTAATGGCTTTTGGTAAAGAGTTTCAAATCCATTAAGTTTTTCTCAAAAGATTGCTAGGGACTAGCAATAGTTTAGTGTGGGGGATTGATGAGTGTGTAAATACTCATCATTTTTAGTCGAATCTGAACTGCAAAAGCGTCTAAAATGCTCAAAAATGCATCAAAATCTGAAAATATTCCAAAATTGCATTTTATATGTTTCAGATGCAAAATGTTCAAAATCAGATGAAAAATGAGCAAAGTTTGCATAATAGGCAGTTTCAGTCCCCCAAGTTTCTAAAATTGTCAAAAATAGTCCTGAGTCAAAATTTCAAAAGAAAAATCACCAAAGGTCCTTTTTAAATCATAACTTGTCAAATTTAGTCCTTTGGTGAAAAATATAAAAAGTTTGAGAAAATTACAAGTTTGGTCCTCCAACTTTGAAAATTGGCAAAAATGGTCCCTGGAAAATGTGAAAATGGCAACTTTGGTCCTTGTACTATTAACACTTGTCAATTTCAGCCCCTGAAACATCTTTGCAAATTGGCAGATTCAGGCCCTTGAATTTCAGAAATTACAAATGAGGTCCTTGTCATTATTTAACCCCTAAACCTATTGTGACCCTGCCATTTAGCCATTTGACCCCTGCCAATTGCCTTTTTGAACCCCTCCCTATTATTAAAAGCTCAGTCAAACACCCTTTGACCGCCTCTTTTCCCTCTCCTTCACGAGATACCCAATCCACCATCATCACCCACTGCAACCACCTTAACACTCCACCTTCTCCATCATATCCCTACTCTACCCCCCCTCCAAACACAACACTCCAAGAGTGCATTTAATGCACCTTTGCACCAAACACTCAACCAGTGGCTTTAACCAATTTTGGCCAAAAAGCTTTAAGCGGCCAAGATTGAATTGAGTAATCCAATGGTCAATTTTATCTTTGGGATTTGTCAGGAGGAGAGAGACAAGTACTTTGGGTGTATAAAAAGACCAAGAGAAGCAACAAGAGAGAGACTTAGTTTTAATTTTTCACAATGTATGTCGATTTGTAGCTTATCTTGTCTTAAATAATTTTCATCTGTATTTTCAAGCTTAATTGTATTAAACAAAAGTATTTAAGTGTGTTCCAACTCATTTCAAGTTTGAATTCAAGTCTAAGTTCAATTTCATTTTTGTATGTCCACTGTTGAATTTTCTATTCTCAAAATCTTATGCAAAATTTGTTAGTCACTTGTTTTTAAGCTTAAGCATGCTCATTCAAGCTTATTTAAGCTTTCCATAAGCTCACATTTAGAGTTTCACTCACTTTTGGACTTTGGTCAAAATAAGTCAAACATGGGGCAAATCTGAGGAAGGAATGGAATGGGTTGATTCAGACATGAATGTGGGTTGATTTGGAAGCAGTGGGTTGGATAAAATAGGGTAGTGGTTCATGGTTCACTGTTGGCAAGCCATAGTGGCTAGGGATCTTTGTAAGTTATTTTCACAAGTTATTGCATACAATGTATTTGTATTCATAATCTGTTAAAACATGTTCTAATAGATGTATTTAGGTCTGGTTAAGTTAGTTTGATCATAATATATCTTGGTTCGGTGTTTGGATTTGTTTAGTTTGCAAATCAGTATAATAAGGGTGTTTGGTTTATAGCTTATTCGTCTCTAAGGCTTGTTCGGTGTTTACTTTTGTTGGTTCATGTTTGTTAGCTCCATATAAACTCATATCAGTCAAATTAATGTACCTGCAACTCTCATAAGTCAACATTCAAGTAAAATCTGTCTCCTTGTCAATCTGTTGAGATTTTGGATTTGCAAATCATTGTTTTGTGTTTAGAAGTCAATAACATAGCTTGCATTAGTGTTATCATATCATATTACTTCAACATCAGTCATAAAATTGGAATCAAACTTCATGAAAGTCAAACTTTTCCAATCTATCATAAAAGTCAAATTGTCAAAAAATCTGTTTTGGGCTCATCTAGGAGGAATTTTCATGAGTTCAATTCTGAGCTACATCAAGTGAAATTTGCTACTTTATAAACTTCAGTTGGTGTTCTTTCTTATCACCATTTTAGTAGAATTTTACAATTTTTGTATAAGCTCCAAACTAGCTTCTCTTTTAGGACATAAGTCCCCTGCTCCAAAAGCTTCGGCAACAAGCGAGTTTTCTCGGATTAATGCTTGACCTATGCACAGAGCTCATAAGAGCTGGTCTAGGTCTGATTTTTGGTTTAGGCACTCTCACCCAGGTCTGCTTTAGGTTCCAATTGATGTTTTTCATTTTGAGCTTAATGTGTGGCTTGTGCTTATGCCCAAAGTAGATCATGAAATCACTTTTTAGCTTATTAGTTCAAGACATCAAATCTGTGCTATCTTGCAATTCAGTAGCTGTAGCTTGTTGTTCTTAGTTGTATTTCAGTACTTATAGCATATTTAGACTTCTGTAAGTGTTTTCCATGCTCTCCTTTTTGTTTGTCTAACGCATCTTGAATTTCTAGAAATAACATGACAACATAAGTCTAACATAGCATTTCACAATACACTTACTAGTTACTAAAATAAATAGTATACCTTTGGCAAGCTTGTCGTCTTTCATTAAATCCTCTAACTTATCCAAAGTGATTTTTCTACTTGATGTACGAATCCAATCTTGTGTGCACACCAAAGCCTCTACAATGGTAGGCGTTAAAGAATTCATATACGGGTCCAAAACGCGACCACTAGCGCTAAAGGCGGATTCGGACGCAACGGTGGATACTTGGATGCACAGGATATCTAAAACAAAGTTAATAAAAAACATAAGTTAATAAAAAACAAATCACAAAAATATCTAAAATTTAAAAACATAAGTTATTACCTGATCACGTATAGTCTATATTCAGGTTACGAACCCGACTGAAGCCCAATACTAATAAGCCCAGCACGAAGGCGCGGGCTACGCCGATAAGTGTTTAGGCCCACGAAGGCCCAAACCCGATGTTATTTACGTAACATGATATCGGATATATCCTAATTATGGAGATAATCATTCCCCAACCGACTTAGGCGGGATACGCCGAAGGTTGAGGAACACGGAACCAACAAGGATTCCATGTGTATATAAAGGGAATCCTATCCCTCGTTAAAGGTACGATCTACAAAACCCTAACTCTCCTTTAACCCTAAATCGATTACTTACTCTCACGCCGGAGGATAATCGTGGGAGACAATCCGTGGGACCATTCACTAAGAACTAAGAACTAAGAACTAGTGGCGCATCCCGTGGGACCATTCACTAAGAACTAAGAACTAGGATGATGAAGCATGGAAATCGCGATGCATAAGCAGGACCTTACGGGGAAGAAGCCGCATGCGGTTCGGCTTCCAAGCAAACTTCACAGGACAACCGGTGTTGCTAAAAACCGGGATCGGGCCAAGATTTGGTCTTCCCTCACGGTGGAACAGCGCCGGGGACAACCCAGGGCCCGCGATAGCTGCCGCTAGCGCGAGGAGATCCACTGCGCACCCCTTTTGCCACTCCATTCCAAACGGTGGTGGAAACAAATTTCACAAAAGCACCTGATAAAAATAAGGGTATAGTAGTGGAAACCGATACTCCTACTCTAGAAGGGGTTGTGTCAGAACTAGCGCCGAGATGAGTTAGTATCACAAAACTCTGAAACCTTGTGCTCTTATGGAAAAGGAAGCAAGAAGAGGTCGGTCGAGTCTGCATGCCCGCTTCGATTTCGAGTTTGAAACATCCCCATCGCGCCGTCAGAAAAGAAGCAGCGGGAGGGATAGCCATGCACCCCGAGTGTTTAACAGTGGGAGGAGAATTGAGGATGATGAGACATCCAATTCCACGGCATCTGGAAGAAAGTGAGGAGGATGAGCGGCGTGCGGTATCCATGCCGACTTGGTAGCGGAGAATTGGGGACAGAACTTGGCGACGATACTCCCCAAGTGAAAGCCCTTCAAGTCAGATTTGAGGCAGGTCGTAGCGCCGAAGAAAGGAAAATTCATCCTCTGATAATTCCTCGGACAACGAGGATAGCGATACAGGACACTGGAAGTCCAGAAACAGATACAATGACCAAGAGGAGGAAGATATATCTCTCCCATGGAGCCTTCAAAAGGTGGATGCGTTCACTCGGCGCATCGGTGATTTCTCGAGAGAACAAAAGGAGGCATGCACGCCAATGTGAAAACCTACGAAGAGCAGGTGATCTGATGATCACCTAAAATTTTTGAATCAGCCGCTACAATTGGCGGCCACACTGTATGGTGCCACATGTTCAACTCCACGCTAGTAGGAAGTGCGCGGGCTGGTTCAACAAGCTTCCGCGAAGCATCAATGGTTTTGAAGAATTGAGAAAAGCGTTCGCCTAAACTTTACTCAACGAAAAAGTTTGCAAAAACCCCATTGAACTTCGCCGAGGTGAAAGCGCCAAGGGAATCCACAAGCGCTTTTATGGAGCGCTTCAAAGATGAATGCATGCAAGTTAAAGCGTGTCCCGAGGTGCTCAAAATCTCAGGGTTCATGAATGGGATCAGCAACCCAGAACTTATCAAAAGGTTGAACGACAATATTCCCCAATCCTTTGATGAGGTCATGAAACACACACGGTCCTTCGTCCAAGGAGAGAAGCTGCGGCGGATAGCAAGAAAAGCTACTCGAACTACGGTCCGCAGGAACAACACGGGAGACAATCCACCGGAGTAGTAACCGTAGCAGGAATTACCGCAACCAATGGGTGGCGCGACAATGACAAATATATTCCAGCGACAAAGACTCCAAAGGAGATACTACATAGCAGAAGGCGCGAACTTTCCAAGACCGCCCAGAGTCGCACTCCAGGATCGGAGAGTGGGGAGTGGATCTTTGTGACTATCACGCCAGAAGGCCACACTACCAATGAATGCGTCCAAGCTGCGGCAGCTCATTGATAAGATGGTAAAGAAGGCTGATTGGACCATTTGGTCAAGAACATCAAGGATGGGAAGGATAGACAGAAGAATGGGAACAAGAAAGAGATACCCAAGGACAAGGCCGACACCATATACATGATACAATCATGGCGTGGGTTACTAGGCGAGAAGGTCGGCCGGGGTTTTCGTGGAAGTGCAATCTCTTTCCCCACCTTAACTGCGGACAAGCGGTGGTAGAGCCACTCACCATTGAGATTAGTGCGGGGTCACGACATCCACCGCATGTACATTGATGGTGGAGCATCTGCAGATATCATGTATGAGCCTTTGCTTCAGCGACTACGACTGAAATCGCAGTCGGTTAAGCCGGTCAGGGCGGCGGTGGTTTTACGGGAGAAAAGATATGGCCTATGGGGCAAATCGTCTACTAGTCGGCGTAGGCAATAAAAAACACTCTGCAGCGGCTGGATGGATTTCATGGTAATCAAATCTCCTTCGCCATACAATGGCATTATCGGAATACCAGGGATATCCGCTATGCAGCGCGATTGCCATCTACAGCGCACGAGATGCTTAAATTCCCGATGAAGGTGGTATTGTTACTCTTTACAGTGCCACTGTGCCGCATAGAGAATGTAACACGATTACATGCGAAAGCGACACCTATCGAGCGGCGCGCAACCAAAGTTCCAAATCGAAGGTCGCAATCCACCTGACTACCGAGCAGGAAGTATCCATCGGTCCGTCGGACAACGGCAAAGCATTTGTGTGTGCACTCTTGCAAAAGAACACGGACATTTTGCATGGGAGCCAAAACACATGCTGGGGTACCACGTTCAATTCTGAGAACATAAGCTGAGAATCCGACAAGGATACTCACCAATACGCCGAGAAGAAGCGCGGTCAGGGCTCCGGTAGCGCGCTTGTAATGGCTCTGGCAAGTACACAAGCTAGTAGAGGCAGGAATCATGCGAGAAGTCTACTACCATGGTGGATTTCTAACCCGATAATGGTAAAGAAGAGTGACGGTAGCTGGCGAATGTGCGTGGACTTCACAGACCTCAATAAAGCATGCCCACAAGGCTGCTACCACTGCCGGAGATAGGCGGAAAATAAAGTCTTTGTGCGGATATCCACTAAAGTGTTTTTTAGATGCATACAAAGGTTATCATCAAATCCGGATGGCAAAGGAGGGCGAGGAAAAAGCGGCCTTTCACACAAGCCAAAGGCGTTCTTATTACACAAAAATGCCCTTTGGCTTGAAGAATCTGGCGCCACCTATCGGCGGTTAGTAGATAATGCTTTCAGCGGGTGGGCCACAACCTAGAGGTCTATGTTGATGACCTGGTCATAAAGAGCCATATTGAAGATGAGTTAGTGCGCGATATTGAGGAAACGTTCAAAACTCTACGAGAGATCAACATGAAGTTGAATCCAAAAAAAATGTACCTTCGGCTCTTGAAGGCATGTTCCTTGGATACCTGATAGAACTGGACGGTATAAAACCGTGTCCAGAAAAGACTAAAGGCGTCATCGAACTTCCTTCACAGCGCGCGTTGAAGGAAGTCCAATCTCTCAAAGGAAAGGCTGGCGGTCTAAAGATTCCTATCCAAGTCAGCAGGCAAATCATTACCCCTTTTCAAAACACTCAAGAAGTGTATGAAAAAGGGTGATTTTCGATGGACTACTGGAGGCGAAGAGGCCTTCACAGCTTAAACAACACTGGCAATGCTCCCCACACTTGTCGCACCGAGCCGGGGAAGAGTTGATTATGTATTTATCCGCAAGCCCTGATGGAGCGGTCGGTAGCGGTGTTACTAACGAGATAGGGATTCAGATGCAAACCCCTGTCTATTTTGTAAGCAAAGCGCTCAAGAAGACGGAGATGAACTATAGCGCCATGGAAAAATTAGTTCGGCATTGGTGTTTCTTTGCTAAAGCGGCTCGCGAGTACTTCCAAGCGCACCCGATAGCAGTAATCACAGACCAACCGATCAAGCAAATCATCTCCAAGCCTGATGCATCAGGACAACTCCAAAAATAGAGTGTGTTGCTCGGTGAGCACAACATCACCTACAGACCACGAACTGCGGTGAAAGGGCAGGTACTCGCAGACTTCATCATTGAAAAACCAAACACTGATGACGCACCTGCACCAAGTACAAAGGAACTACCAGATCCATGGATCTTGTTCACAGACGGATCCTCATGCGTAGATGGGTCAGGAGCAGGCCTCATCCTCACAAGCCCGGAAGGGATGGAATTCACTTACGCTGCGTTTGAATTCACAGCAACAAATAATGAGGCAGAGTATGAAGCCCTAATAGCCGGACTACGCATTGCATCTCGAATGGGTGTACGCAACCTGGAAGCAAATGTAGATTCCAGACTAGTAGCCAACCACGTGTTGGGTGAGTACATAGCCAAGGAGGAAAACATGATTCAGTACCTCGACAAAACCAAGGCATTAATTCATAGCTTTGACGGGTTTACCATCAAACAGGTTCCAAGAGGGGAAAACCGCAAGGCGGATGCACTAAGCAAAATCGCATCCACAAGCTTTGCACACCTATCTAAACAGGTGTTGGTGGAAACATTGAAAAACAAATCCATCTCAAAAATGGAAGTATCCACGGTAATAGAGGAAGACGGACCTACGTGGATGACACCAATAGTAAAATTCATAAGCAAGGGAGTATTACCCCAAGAGCAGAAGGAAGCCCGAAGGATACGGCGCCAGGCAAAGGTTTGAACCGGGACAACATCTGTATCGATGCTCTTTCTTGCAACCATGGATCCATTTGTGTGGGTCCCCTACAAGCAACCTATGCTGCGAGAAATCCACGAGGGTTCATGCGGCATGCATTGGGACCACGGTGCGTGGTGGGCGGCGCTTTACGGTCGGGATATTATTGGCCCACCATGCCCGCGCGCGCGGGATTTAATAAGAAAGTGCAGCGACTGCCAAGTTCACAGACCCATTCCCCGCCAACCACAACAGGAGCTAACACCAATTACGGCACCATGGCCATTCTACAAGTGGGGTATCGACATTGCAGGTCCTTTTCCTGTCGCAGTCGGAGGATTAAAGTTCCACATAGTCGCCATAGACTAGTTCACCAAGTGGATCGAAGCAAAGGCAGTGGCAACAATCACTGGCAATCAGGTGAAACGCTTTGTATGGGAAAACATTGTATGCCGTTTCGGTCTACCTGGGGAAATCATCTCGGACAACGGGAAACAATTCTGCGATAACCCTTTCAAGGACTGGTGCGAAAAGCTAAACATCACACAACACTTCGCGTCAGTTAAACACCCGCAAACCAACGGCTTAGTTGAACGTGCGAATCGAAGCCTGGGTGAAGGAATCAAGGCACGCTTGGACAAGCACAAGGGAAGATGGGTAGAAGAACTATCGCATGTTCTATGGGCGCACCGCACTTCAATAAAAACCAGCACAGGAGACACCCCCTTCTCTCTAGTCTACAGGACAGAAGCTGTCTTACCAGCCGAGATCGGAATGCCCACTATCCGCACTGCTGAAATCAATGTGGCAACCAATGATAACGAGAGACGTGTCGACTAAGACCTGCTAGAAGAAGCGCGAGCAGCGGCTATCTGGGAGGCCAAATCAAAGTCCAGGATGAAGGGATACTATGACGCTAAAGTGCGCCGTGTTTCATTCAGACCAGGTGACTTCGTTTACCGCGCCAATGATGCGAGCCACACAGAAGATACAGGTAAGCTTGGACCAATATGGGAAGGACCCTATGAGGTTACTGAAGCATTGGGAACATGCGCGTACAAGCTACGAGGCTTGGATGGTTGTGAACTGCCACGCACATGGAACATCTGCAACCTTAAGAGGTGCTACCTATAGGAATGGCTACGGCCCGTCGCACAAGCGCTCCGGCACTTTATTGAAGTGCCCAATAAATATCTATGTATTCACTTTTGTTTCCTTAGTATAATGTCTCATTTATTTCTCATAAAAACTTGCAAGTATCAATAAAACGCCGCGGTTTCTAGCTAACTCCGCGACATATTTTCATTTGTTATTTTCATATACTGTATGTCTTAACAATTTTTTATTTCTTGCCTACATGGCGTGCATGCACTACATAAACCCACGATGGTAAAATGATAAGTTAACCTACTAAACAACTTGTTGAGTAAGAGGGTTGCAAACCTATCAACATTGGATCACGTATCCTTGTTAAACACCTTGTTCTCAAGATGTTGGAATAAGTTTGTGCGCATCTCACGATGGGTGCGCAACAACGCATATGGTGCCCGTTTAACAACTTGGGAACCAAGACACTTGATTCCTTGATATGATATTTACAGTACGCTGTATATCACAACATACACGATTATGCTAAAAACAAAATACTTAGAAATTATCTCTTAAGTATATTACGATTTTCATACATGACTATGGACTTCTTATATTATTCGCGCTTGTGTACACATCTGACTCTTAGACAACACATATGCCTTTTAGGCAAAGACAAACAGACAAGTACGTACATTACAAGTTGCAACAATATCAATACGAACTTAACAGAAGAAGATTTTATTAATAACTACGAGTTATTACAAAAGGATTGTTACTTTACAATGTACAAACCTACCAACTACTACATCGCTCCAGAGATGAGCTACCCACGCGGTTGGCTGCATCTTTAACCTCACGCAGCCTCTTCAGGAGGTCGGAATCTTGGCGCGACACGGTTGCAACACTCACTGGCACCCCGTCAGACCTTGGAAGATGAGCTGCACCAACCCAGCACATAGTCGCTTTACCTTTGATACCCTCTTTTTTAGCAAGTCTGGTGGCATGCGCTTCCAACACCTCCTTCAATGACATTTCTTTCTCTAAAGCAAAGGGATTTAGAATGTCCCTGGGGCGAGCAAAAACAGGCACTTGGAGCTGCGAGATATCAGGCTTCAAAAATAGTCGGTTAGCTTCGCATTATCAATACGATGGCGCGCTAAGGTCAACCCTTCCATAATAACAGTTATGGGATAATCTTGGTCGCGTTCCATCTCAGCAATCATTGGGAGCTCCAAAGACTTCATTTTCTCCATGGCAGACACTAGCTCATCATAAGCACTGCGCATTATAGCGGGTACCTTTTCAGCAGGTACCTTCAACAGATCTGCCTCATGAAGTTTCTCCACACTTCGCTTTACGCGCTCTAAGGCACATTGGACCACCCCACCAAATCGTCCACTACCTCTTTGGACTCCGGTGTGGTAAGAGCGGCAAAGCGCAGGCCATGGTGATAAGCCACTGCGCTCAGCAATAACAGACATAAGATGAGGATATAATTCCTCATCATATTCCAAACTGAGCTTACGCAGCTTCATCTCTTGTGTTTCCAGCGCACTGCTCACAGTTGTACCAAACTCTTCCAACTGTGTAGTCAATGTATCCTTGCTGCTCTCCAGATATTTTAGTGCCCGAGAACACGAAGACTTGTACCGGAGGCCAGGCGCTCTTGTCTTAGTTGGCCCATCAGCGCCATTTTTTCATCGGCTTGAATACGGCGTACACACTCAGACTCTCTGCCTCAGACTTAGCACTAGCCAGTTGTGCCTCCAGCAAAGCAATTTTCTGATCCTTTTGAGCGCCTTGGCTGCTTTCACCAGAAATTTTAGCCTTTAGCTTCTCAACCAGCGAATCTTGATGCGCCGATACCTGCACCAACTCTTCAACCAGTTGTTCCATTGGAGCATCCCCTGCAAACACATCCTCATCTTTTTGGCTGTGTGGCTCAGAAGGCTCAGAATGCACAGGACTATCCTTGAGGGGCGACTCAGCAGCCTGTTCAGACCTGCATACACGGACAAAGCATTGTCAATTTCCCATATAAACAGTTGGTGCGCAAAGAAATAAAAAAAAATTAACAACATTACTTACTGCGGGCCAGTGACATTAGCAGAGGGGTGAGATGACGCAGCATCAGCGGGGATGATTCCACAGTGTAGACCACAGGGCGTTTTTTCGACGAGCTAGCGCCATCCTCTCCGAGCAATCTTTTGCGCTTAAGCCCGGATTCTTGCTCTTCTTCTTCTTCTTCTTCCTCTATAGGCTGCGCCACTGCTACGGGTGGTGGCTGCGCTACTGGGGATGGCACTCTGGGGTTTGGCAAGCTTTGAAGCGGCGTCGCTTCCACTGCGGCTGGTCCTGTTTCTCCTAAATTCATTGCGAGTGCGCACTGTTGTGGCATCGAGTTGGTTCTTCTCCTTCTTTCGTGGCAGCGTCCCTACACTCACTTGGATCGGCTTCGCTAATTGCACAACTGTAAATAGATCCATCTCTGCGCAACAGAAGATAACAAGTACACAGGTTACATAATGTGCAAAAACGAAAAGAAAACTCTTACATTAATTCAGAAAGGGGATGCAAAGGGATGAGCACCCACCCTGACCATTAGCGCCTACGAAGATTGGCATCTCATCTGGCATTCCAAAGTAATTACGGCTAATGCCCATATGCACCAGAAATTCCTCGGGATAGGAACTAATAGGGATGCGGTTGGCGTTTATCAGTTCCGCATCCCTCGACATATGATCCAGGCGAGGGGCTCATCCTTGCAATGTCCCACGGGTATAAAATTCATAGCGCGGCGGGAAGCACCGTCGTCTACCCAGAAAAAGACTTTCTCCAGTTCGGGTGCGTCCAATTTTTACGTATAACACTGGTAGCGCCCAGTAGCGTTTAGCAAATGAGACCCACCCGTGCGACCCGCGTTGTGTGGTAGAACGCCGGAATAAGTGGATAGTTGGGTTAATCACAGTAGTCGGCAATTAACCCGAAGTTGGTAATCTTATTTGCACCAATACAATGCAGCTGGGATAAATGCATTTGGTAATAATTTAATCGTCGTGCGAAATAAAGATATGGGCACCGTTGATTCGCGAACCTCAAAAAACGTGTGTACACCCCTATTTTCCCGGGGAAATCGCAATAGATGCCGCGCACGGAACAACCGGATGCACGTCAAGCGGTATATAATAATCTGAGGTGAACTCTAGAAGTTCACCCTCAGTTATATCGGAGGTAAACTCAGATAACTGTTTGACCATGGTATTCTGTTTCTTTTTTAAAGGCGCACGCGGGGTTACCTTTGGATTAGGTGGTTTTCTGTTTTTTGCAAATGGAGGATTTCTTAACAATGGCGGATTGAGTTTTTCACTGTGAAAAACACAGTTAAAATGAGGCGGCTTGTTATATACAGCTTCCTCATCCACGCGATGAGCGACACGTGGATCCAACTATCTTCAACATGTGGTTCAGATCCCTTGACGTGATGTTGCTGCAGTTACTTTCCCCCGATTCTGAGGCTTTCATTTTAAAATACTATGTCTAGATACAATGTATAGGCGGGTATATTTTGTGGCTTCTTGGCTACGCTTCGTCGTTTTTTATTTGTCTGCAGTTATTAGTCTAGCATCCGCAGTCCTTCACTGCGCATACTAGACTGGGGGGACATGATGACGTATAGTATATATTCGGGATACGAACCCGACTGAAGCCCAATACTAATAAGCCCAGCCTGGGCTGGGCTACGCCGATAAGTGTTTAGGCCCACGAAGGCCCAAACCCGATGTTATTTACGTAACATGATATCGGATATATCCTAATTATGGAGATAATCATTCCCCAACCGACTTAGGCGGGATACGCCGAAGGTTGAGGAACACGGAACCAACAAGGATTCAGTGTGTATATAAAGGGAATCCTATCTACAAAACCCTAACTCTCCTTTAACCCTAAATCGATTACTTACTCTCACGCCGGAGGATAATCGTGGGAGACAATCCCACGGTAAGCCTAACGGTGTTTTCTGTCTTCTTAGTGCGCAGGTCTCAAGCAACAATCATCAATTGGTACGAGAGCCGGAGCTCAAATAACGAACGCCCAACTTTTGTATCAACATTACCTTTCGCCATCTTTGAAACAATTGGAAATCGTGTACATGATGTCCTATCAAATTATTCATGATTCATGAATAGCCTAAAGTCCTAAACATGATTCATTTATTTCATTAACTTATTTTTGTTTCTTTGTCCTATCAGTACACGATTTTTTTTTTTTTTTTTTTTTTTTTTTTTCATCTAAACTATAAGTCTTAGTCTATAATCAATTACTTATAAATACAATCTAAACTATATAAAACATGTAAAAATACTTACTTTCATTATATTATTTTGTTGAGATGCAAATGATTCGTATGTAGGTAAAGATGATGAGATTGATTCACCCCTTGTGTTTGTGAGATGACATTGATCCATCAATTTTTGAGTTTTGAGTTCTTGAATATTGTTTTTGGCCTACGCGTATTTTGGGTAATGGTAAAGTAGTTTGACATAAAGTTGAGAAACTAGAAAGCCAGAAAGGGGCGTACTTTTTAAGAAAACCCTATTAATTAATCGGGCTGACGGGCTTAATTCGGGTTGGAGTCGGTTTTTATCCCGACTCGACCCGATACCGATACAACACACTTTTATATACCGACTCCCGACCCTTTTAGTGTTCGGTCGGTTTCGGTCGGTTTGTCGGGCCTTGTCGGTTTCGGTCGGTTTTGCTCGGCCCTACTTCTAACAATGTATCACGCTAGCTTTTCATGGGATGTATCAGAAATACGGAGTGCAAAACATGTCAGGTTACTTTCTCAACGCGGTCTCTCTATCTGCTCGCTTTCAACTAGGTTTGTTTACAAGGGCAAATTTGAAACCGGAAAAACCAAACCAAAAAAAAAAAAAAAATTAAAAATACTCCGTTAAGGCGTCAACAATCAAACTTCTTCCACATAAACAACCATGCTTACCGATTTTAACCATTTGTAAATCGGTTCTAATCGGTTACATAGATCCCAATATTGTCGAGTTAACAAGCCATTCATATGAAATACACATTTGAGTTGCTCAAGTTTGAAACAAGGATCTCGCAAAATTGTACGCAATTTATCTAGACCTATTTAAATTTTGACTTACAACATTTAACTTTGATACTTCATGACTTCAAGTCCTATATAAGTAACATGAAATCTGATATTCCTTCAACATTAAACTGGTAGATACACTTGCAGACGTAGGCACAAAAAGGAGACCCCATTTTTTAGGAACCTTTTTTGAAAATTGTACATAATACACATGATCAAACACATACCACAATTTCATTATATATATTTTTGTATGGATTCTGTTGGTTAACATTTGATATGATGGTATCACCCAAAATCTTAGTTCTTGATTGGAACTCAAAGTTGCTAGCTTTCTTGTTATGTTGGGGATTATGAACACACCACACATGCAAAATTTCAACTCCTTTTTATATCCATTTAACCAAGATTTGCTCTTATAGACTGAATACATGTACCCTAGAAAGCATAACTTGCAACTCAAGCTTTCCATTCTAAGCATAATATGCCTCTATATAAAGTTATAAACCCCGTGCATATTCTCCAAACAAACCAATTAACTAACCAAAACATCCTTCTAGCTAGCTTATATCTTTAACCATGGGGTTACTAATAGTCTTTATTGCTTATTCACTATTAGTCACCCCACTTTCCGCATCCATATTTGATGACAAAACTACTACTCTTGACGTAAACTTATCCGACACTAACCCTCATACGAGCCCTAGGACTCAACTTCTTGCTTTGAACCCGTTCTACCAATGTAAACTATACCCAAAGGTATGTCGATCAAGGGGGAGTGTGAATCCAGATTGTTGCAATAACAAATGTGTGAACGTGGACACAGATTGCTTGAATTGCGGGTTTTGTGGGAAGAAATGTGCGTCTAATGAGATTTGTTGCAAAGGAAGGTGTGTAAATGTATTGACAAGTCGCAACAATTGCGGGTATTGTGGAATGAAATGCAAGTATAACGAGACTTGTTGCAAAGGGAAGTGCAAGAATATATACTACGACAAGAAAAACTGCGGGGCGTGTCATAACAAGTGCAAATATGGAGAATTTTGTGCCTACGGGATGTGTAATTATGCATAAGCGGCTTCTTCGATCACTCTTCAATTTCCATGCACTATTCAAATGAATCATAACTAAATTTTACTTAAATCCATATACTGCCTTTTATTCTAATTTTGTATTAAGAAAATAAACATGAAAATACTGGAAACAAGTGATTAATTTTTATTTATCAGTAGATAACATAAGCAATTAAACTGGTGTATGAAAAAGAAAACTTCAAAGAGGAATGTGCTTTATGTTCATCATATATACATATATAGAAGTCCGTTGTTCACAGATTTGGTTTGGTATTATTTTTTAAGGCTAGCAAGGAGCAAGATAATTGCATGAAAGTTAATAGGGCGTCGGCGTTACTAGCATACATAACTACGTAATAATTAAGCTCTTTGATGGACATTTGAGCGCAAATGTCGATGCATCTTGAAAATTCTAAAGGATCCATAAAGTGGATTCGTATCGAACATGCTTGTGTTATATGGTTGAGTTACGTTGTCAATAGGCGAAACTAAAAGGGTGAAATTGGAGGTAAACCAAATCTTAGGCCTTGATGAAATATGATAACAGGAGGCAAACCCCTAAAACATGATTAACTTAAGGGATGGGCTAATAACTCGCAGAAAACATGTCCAAAAACCTTCATGCTTTCGAAAGTCAAACCTTCTAAAAATAGAATTCAAACAAAAAGTTACTTGTAGCTAAGCTAGTGCTCCTGTAACCACATTTCTGAACAATTTTGAATTCTTGCAGTTTGAAGAAGATAGAATTCATTGGACTTAAGGAAACCGTGTTGTTTTAGAAATGCAAGTTTGACTAATTAGTTTGTTAACAACATGTGCATTACAAAATAAATAAGTGATAGGTATATATTTGTAGCTATAATTATATTTAAACTACTAATAAAGTGTGAATGTTCATTTTTTAATCTTGAAAACTTAAATTAATGTAGTTTGCTTAAATTGTCCTTACGTATCTCTTAATACAGATAATTACACTTTTTGCATCAAAGGCCGAATCAAAATTACAATTTCGCAAACCTAATTATTTGCCACTATTAGTTTAGAAATGTTATTTTAAAGGCGTGTAGTGACAAGTTTTAGGTGATATAAAGTTACAAATCTCATATCCTTAAGTAACCCATTATTTTGATCATAAAGATCTCTAGTCACGATCAATGCCCTTTTTGCTTAGTTTATATCCAATCAAACTAACCCTAATACATATATACATTATACATATAATATATATAATATACCTTTTTCTATGTAAATACAATCCAAAGTCAAAACTGACTCTTTTAGTGGAGCATTTGCTATACAAAAATGCCATCTAAATACCTAACTATTATTCAACCTAGACTACCATGACAACCACAATTTTCAAACTCAATCACATTTCCCCCCTATAAATACGTGCTAATACCTCATCCATATCTCCATCCAAAGCCTTCTTAAATACAAACATAAGATATTTGCATTTTCAATTCAATACATCATGAATACTAGCGTAAAGAAAATTTTGCTAGCCCTAATCATTGTCATGGCTTTAGCAATAAACCTTTCAGCAACACCAATCGAAGAGGAAGACAAAGATCTTATGCCTACTTATGGCTCACTAAGAGGGGCCAGTCGGTTCCTTGCCCAACGCTCAAGTGGCTTGCTAAAATGCAACAAGAACCCAAGACTATGTCGGGCTAAAGGTAGCCCAGGTCCAGACTGTTGCAAGAAGAAATGTGTTAATGTGAAGACCGATAAACAAAATTGCGGACTTTGTGGGAAAAAATGCAAGAACCAAGAGATTTGTTGCAAGGGAAAATGCGTCAACGTGATGAAGGACAAGCGTCATTGCGGAGGGTGCGACAATAGGTGCAAGAAAGGGAATACTTGCGTTTATGGGATGTGTAGTTATGCATAAAGAAAAGTATTGTTGAGATACATGCATGAAGCCTGCATGTTGCAAATAGCAATTCAATTTATATCTTATTACAAAGTTGATATGTGTTAAAAGAGTTAAAGTATATCTTCATACGTTGCTCATGAATCTTATGAGTGTATCTATAAATGATTTAATTACTTTTATTATAGGTTGCATTGTAGTTCTTGAGGATCAAGAACAGGAAGAGAATTAAGCTTTTTGTAATCTTGATCAATTTATACTGCGATTTAAAGCCTGTTTTTGGAATGCAATTAGTTATGTATATGCTTCTCATGAGAGCTTTATTAGTTTGTTCTTTTTGATATATCATCCGTTTAAATACTAATGTTTATTTGTGATCATATGATATTTGTAACGAATACATGTTGCGTAAATCAGTCTTAGCTTTGACAGAACGTATATATTGTAACTTTTATAATACTAGAATGTTATATAATCAGTTGCGAGTCAAAGTGCCACGAAGGATATTATACTATTCAATATAAAACTATAATTAACAAATCGGTTTTAGATGTTGTTGTTGGAATTTTATACTCATAACAATTATACATAAAACAATTAACATCATCAAAGCAAGCAGCAGAAGACAATAGGAATAATATATGTAATAAATTAACCAAACAAGAAAGTGCGTACCTTTTAGCAATTCAAGTAATCAAACGATAATGTGATCAAGTAACAAAACCCAAAACCCTAAACTAGGGTTTCACAAAATCGTCCCACCCAAAAAATCGACCACCAAGGAATACAAGCTCAAGTGTGCTTGCTCTTCGTTCTTGTACACACGTACTAATAGCGATTTGATGTGGAAAAGCTAGTTCCTTGAATCACAAATAAACCAAACACTAGTTTCTTTCACTTGGAAAAATCGATCCCTTTGTGGAGGGGGGTTAACGATCGGCCAAGAGAAAGAGGGAGGAGAGGAGAAGAGAAATTAGGTTATCAAAGTGATCCAAGGTTAGTCAATAATGAATACATTGATTTGTATTTATAGTTAACATATCTTGGAGTACAAGTTTGAGTGGGATTGGGTTTGGAAACCCTCCACCGATCGGCCTATTCAATCCCAAGGGGATTCTAGAACTTTCCCGACATCTAATTTCATTCTTATTCCTTGTAGTTAATATTTAACGACCGTTAACCAAACCTCGTTAATCATTTAACTATCGTTATGTTTTATTTAGTGATTAATAATTAATAATAATAACGTTTTATTTATATTAATTATGTACATCAATTCTCATACGTAATGTGTGCAATCCCGAAGTCTCGAGTTCGAATTCGGACATACTATTATTTAAATATCCATTAAAACCTTTCAGCTCCCACTTGGATATTACTAAATATAGTAATGACATTGGATAGTCTAGCTTTCACATAACGCCCCGGATCGAATCGAGCATGGTCTCCTGGAAAAAACCATTTAATGATTCATCATTTTTACTTATCCTTTTGTTACTAATACTACATTAACTATGAATATGGATCAAGTCATTTCATAAGTTAATATTCTATTTCTCGTTGTATATGATTGAACAAGATTACCAAATCATCGAACGTATTCGGATAGATTTTGGGTATGGCCATACAAACATCTTGTCAACCCTACGAGGGGCCCAAAATAGTATTATGCTTTGAAACAAATTCAAAGGAACAAATTCTCTTGACTACAAACATAACTCATGAATTTGCAACACTTCCGAAAATAGCCCTTATAACTACCGGTTACGGATAGCGTTAGACTATCTTACACAAATGCACTACATTCATATCGGTTATCGGTATCTCAAGTCGAGGATAAACACTTCATGATATACTTAATGATAAAATCCAAAAGTATCATCATGTAAAGTTGGGATGAGTCCTATACTCAATTCATTGAATATCATGTGAATCTGGTATGTCCCACGCATCAATATACTTTAAAAGTATATTCTACCAAAACTCAGATTTGTCTTAATTCAATGATATTCCCATATCATTGATTGACAACGGACTATTTAGAATAACATAAGTTATCCATGGATTAAACATGCAAATATAGGATATAATATTAAGAAAATGAAAAATAAACATAACAACTATTTTATTTCATTAAAGTAATATTTGTTCATAACATCCTTTATCCAAATACTAATCACAGATCTGCATGAAACTACTAGCTAAACGAAGACCTATCCCATCTGCATGGTCAGTAAGTTTTTCTTTTGGCAAAGGTTTCGTAAAGGGATCAGCTAGATTATCATCTGTATGAACTTTGAGTAGATTGATTTCACCTATGTCGACTTGTTCTCGAACATAGTGATATCGACGAGGAAAATGTCCGGCGCCCTTCATGACTCCAGGCTCATTGGCAAATGTTATTGCAGCAGAGTTGTCACAATACACATTTAAAGGTAATTCGATTGAGGGCATTACTCCGAGTCCTGAAATGAATTTCCTAATCCAAACAGCTTCCATCGCAGCTTCGGCGGCTATGTACTCAGCTTATGTAATAGACATCGCAACCGTTGTTTGCTTCTTGCTCTTCCAGTCAACTGCTCCTCCATTAATGACAAAGACATAACCAGTTTGAGACTTCGTATCATCTTTATCAGTTTTGGAAAGACGCATCGCAAAAACCTGTAACATCAAGTTCGCATCTGGATTTCCTCCATACACTAGAAACATTTCTTTAGTAGCCCTTAGATACTTAAGAATTTTCTTAACAGCTTGCCGTGTTTCACACAGGTTCTGTTGATACCGACTGGTAATGTTACGTACAAAGCCACATCGGGCCTTGTACATCTTACTGCATACATGATAGATCCTACAGCCGAAGCATAAGGAACTTTCTTCATGTATTCCACCTCGGCAGTGTTGACGCGCATAGTTTATTACTTAAGCCATGTTCAACTTGCATTGGCAAATATCCCTTCTTGGAATTTTGCATACTAAATCTCTTGATTATTTTATCAATGTAAGTACTTTGGCTTAGTCCAATTAACCGCCTTGATCTATCTCGGTAGATCTTGATTCCCAGAATAAATCTTTGCTTCCCTAAGTCCTTCATAGAAAAGCACTCTCCAAGATAAGACTTTACATCTTGCATACTTGGAATGTCTTTTCCCATGATCAATATGTCATCAACATATAAGACAAGGAAAATAACATTACTCCCACTAGCTTTGTGATATACACATGGCTCATCAAGATTTTGAGTGAAACCAAATTTCTTGATTTCTTCATCAAACTTCTTGTTCCATTGCCTTGATGCTTGCTTCAACCCATAAATGGATCTTTGAAGTTTGCATACACGCTTCGGAAACTTTGGATTCACAAACCCTTCAGCTGCGCCATATAGATGTCCTCATCTAGGCGACCGTTTAAGAAGGCGGTTTTGACATCCATTTGCCATATCTCATAGTCATAGTGCGCAGCTATGGCTATAAGAATCCTAATAGCTCTAATGTCTGCTACAGGAGAAAATGTCTCCTCGTAGTCTACCCCATAGGTTTTAGTATAACCTTGAGCTACAAGGCGAGCTTTATAGGTGTGTGCATTGCCATCCATGTCAGTCTTTATCTTAAAGAGCCACTTACTTCCAACTACCTTAGCATTTGGAGATAAGTCAACCTCTATCAGACCGTTATCTTTCATGGATTGCATTTCCCCATTCATTGCAATTCGCCATTTTTCCTTTTCAGGACTCATCATGGCAGCTTTATAGTTAGCAGGTTCACCAAGATCCCTAACATATATTCCTCAGCTTCTACGTTGAGACATAGCGCTCAGTGCAGCGTAGCCCTTGCGGATCTACGAATGGGAACCACTTCAATCTCGGTGGAGCGCCCGGACTTTCGAGGTTCTACTTGAGGTTGGCTAGTATTTTCAGAAGGTGTTGTATCTTCTATATCATCTTCCAGATCATAAACTCTCCCACTGAATTCATGAGATATGAGATCCCTTTCAAGAAATTCTCCATACCTAGCAACAATTACTTTGTTTTCAGGTGGAAAGTAGAAGTAGTAACCCATAGTTTCCTTTGGGTATCCTACGAAGATACACTTAACAGATCTAGGTTGCAGCTTATCAGCAGAGTCACGTTTAACAAACGCCTCACAACCCCAGACCTTTAAGTAAGACAAGTTGGGAGGTTTCCCATACCACACTTCATAAGGAGTCTTATCAACCTTCTTAGTTGGAACCATATTCAATATGCGAATAGCAGTTTCTAAAGCATAATCCCAAAAGGATAAGGGAAGAGTTGTAAGATTAAACATAGATCGCACCATGTCTAGCAATGTACGATTCCTTCTCTCAGATACACCATTTTGTTGTGGAGTCTATGGAGATGTGAGTTCTTTGGACAATACCACACTCAGCTAGATAATCTTTAAACTCTTGGCTTAAATATTCACCACCTCTATCGGATCGAAGAGCTTTAATCTTCTTTCCTAGTTGCAGTTCTACTTCACTCTTAAAAACCTTAAATGTTTCAAAGACTTCATGTTTATGTTTAAGTAAATAAACATAACCATAAAGACTGAAATCATCAGTAAGGTTAAGAAGTAGCTAGCACCCTTTCTTGACACATGTCTTAGTGGTCCACATACGTCGGTATGTATCACACCAAGAAGATAGAAGCCCTTTCTAAACTATTTGTAAAAGGTTTCTTGGTCATCTTCCGGATATACAAGATTCGCATTTATCAAATGATTCATCATTGATGTCTTGCAAAAGCCCATCGTGTTGCAGTTGTTGCATGCGTTTCTTGCCTATATGAGCAAGTCTACAATGCCAAAGAAATGAAGAATCCAAATCACCTTTGATTCTTTTATTATTGATGCTAAAGACCGAATTATTTTTATCAACAACATTATCATGCAAATCAATTTCAAACACACCATTTCTTTGGAATAACATTAAAGTAAAAACATCATTTAAAGAAATCGAAATTCCATAATCAGTAAATGTATGAACGAAACCAATATATTTTAACAAGGAAACGAAGCGACACCCCTAACAATGGAAGGTGCGTAATGACAATCGTTTAATGACGGTACTAAACCCGAAGGTAAAACTAAATCAAACGTGCCTATAGCTTCAACGATTGCATGTGCTCCATTACCCGTGCGGTATTGCTGTCCATAGGCAAGCTTCCTTGCTCCTCTAAGTCCTGCAGTGTATTACATATGTGAATACCACATCCAGTATCATATACCAGGGAATTTATTTTATGAGGAAAAGCAAATAATTCTATCATCAAAAGAGTACGAAGTCTGGCCACAGTGCGGTATTTTTATACCTCTTATTGCGCAACTCATCAAGGTACAATGGACAATTCCTCTTCCAGTGTCCAACCTCGGTGCAGTGATGACAAGCCATATCCTTCTTCGGATTTTCACGCTTCTTGGGAGGGTACTTCTTGGGTTCTTGCTGATAAGTCATAACTTGTTTTCCTTTATCAGCTTTACCCTTACCTTTCCCTTTCTTGTTAGCTAGCGGCTTATTAGGCTTAGAAATTCTACCCTTACGGATGGTCAAAACGCGGTGTAGAAGCCTTCTTGGGCAAACCTTTTTAAGTAATCAATGAGCATTGCATGTACCTCACTGATTTGTCTTCCCGTGCAATGCATATTATAATTGCGCACGAAACCATCAAACTCCTTATTAAGGGATCTGTTGATAAGGCCAATTTGTATGTCATTAGGGTAAACATAGTTCAAACGCCCCAAGCGGTCCATGTAACTCATCATTTCGAGGCGTGAAACTACAGGTTTCCGTCTCCTTGCTTGCAACTATGAAGAGCATCTATCAAATCATACTGACTCTACAGATCACAGGCTTTTCAAACAACCTTTGCAATTCTTCAAGCATGAGATTAGGGAAGTAATTCTCAAACTGATTTTGCAAGCTTGAGTTCATACTCCCGAGCATAATGCAGGTGACCTCATTATACTTGTCATACTCAGATTGCCATGCAGCTCGTGCTTCAGCAGTAGCATCAGCTGCAGGTTCAGGAGGACAAGGCGTAGTCAAATAATTGAGTCTTTTGGCAACCCTCAAGACAATTCTTAGTTGCCGATACCAATCATTGAAATTCGCTACCAGTCAATTTCTCTCGATCAAACATAGATTTGAACGACGAGGCTAGTGCAGGAGATTCAGCTTGAGCCATTTCTACAGAAATAAAAGTTCAAAAGTTAGTACTTTCGATAAGTAATCATTCAAGAAAATAAAATACCCTTTGGTCAATATAAATATTAACCATAGAATTTTCCTTGAATTTTGGATCCTCATTATCATAGTTTCACCACATCAGTTGATCTGCTAGTGGTGAAAGTATAGAATAGGTAATCGTTGAAAAACGATAATTGACAAACAAGTTTTCAATTCCAAAAGTTATGGGATTTACAATTTTGCCAAAACAATTAATGCAAAACGTAAGCATGTTTCATCCCATCTCATGCCTTAAGCCTTAGGTCTCACTAACAACTTAATTAAGTTATCTAATTTAGAAACTGTAAATCATAAAGCTGAGGTCTCACACAACTAAATAATTCACCTCGTTATTGTAATCTAGATCAAGGTCTCACATAACTAAATTACAACTTCAAGTGTTTCATATCATTAGATGGCATAAACTTAAATTTAAAGGGTACAATTTTTGGCGTGTAATCAAAACTTATGTATAAAGAAGCATGCATACAACTTTATAACATAATATTTTTCGAAAAACTTACATTAGATTTTTAATTGCTAAGATTGAATTCTACAAAGTTTTAATCGATTCGTTGAGAAACTTACAACTTTGCACTAAGATGCTTCGTACATTGAATGGTTATACTAGGTAGCTCCAATCGAACTCATAGAGGCGAGAGGACCAGGTAAGCGCATAGCATAACCTTAGACATCCTTTCAGTGAGACTGTGCTCACTTCTTAAATACCCCTTTATAGTTTGTTCTAGTGGGTGAGCCGTTCTAACCATTTAGTACAGTCGCATCAATCGATTAAAAGTTCAAGAATAATTCTTAGATAACAAATCAATTTCGCCATTATTTAGTCTATTTAATTTTCTATTCCAAAAAACCCTTTTTGCTTATTAACATGTCAAACAATTTATATAAACAAAAAGCACTTTAATAAAAATTAAACATACTCAAATAATATAAACATATAACTAAACAATTTAACATATGTAAAAAAAACCATTAGCCACATGCATAATTATTTCAATAAACTCTAATAACAATTCTAGGCGTAAATAATGCATACATTAACTAGGACTTTCATCTCGCAAGGTAGATGAGCCACATACATCGACAAGTCGATTGCGTAAGCCGAAGTTAATAGTATACCAATTAGCACATAACGAATTTTATTAGTTATAATTGAGGTCTTCCCTAATTCGATAATTATTAAATAAATAAAACATGTGTGTATCACTTAACAATTAATCAATAACCAATAAACAATACTCCATGGCAAAACATGCATGTTCCACCATGGATTCCGCATAACAATTATCACCCAAGATACGCATATTACATGGCACATAACAATTATTCATTAATTAACCACATAAAATAAGCATGCAATCCTAGGGTTTCTACAAGTTTTACAAAATTAAAACCTAATTATATAAATATTAGGGTAATCGACCCATATATAAAAATTAGGGTTTCGAATTCAAAACCCTAGAAACCATCAAAAGCATGCAAATAATCATAAAGATTCAATTTTTATGTGTTTCGGTAATTAATTACATCATATTTACAGCTCGTGATGCCACTTTGTTGGAATTTTATACTCATAACAATTATACATAAAACAATTAACATCATCAAAGCAAGCAGCAGAAGACAATAGGAATAATATATGTAATAAATTAACCAAACAAGAAAGTGCGTACCTTTTAGCAATTCAAGTAATCAAACGATAATGTGATCAAGTAACAAAACCCAAAACCCTAAATTAGGGTTTCACAAAAATCGTCCACCCAAAAATCGACCACCAAGGAATACAAGCTCAAGTGTGCTTGCTCTTCGTTCTTGTACACACGTACTAATAGCGATTTGATGTGGAAAAGCTAGTTCCTTGAATCACAAATAAACCAAACACTAGTTTCTTTCACTTGGAAAAATCGATCCCTTTGTGGAAGGGGGTTAACGATCGGCCAAGAGAAAGAGAGAGGAGAAGAGAAATTAGGTTATCAAAGTGATCCAAGGTTAGTCAATAATGAATACATTGATTTGTATTTATAGTTAACATATCTTGGAGTACAAGTTTGAGTGGGATTGGGTTTGGAAACCCTCCACCGATCGGCCTATTCAATCCCAAGGGATTCTAGAACTTTCCCGACATCTAATTTCATTCTTAGTCCTTGTAGTTAATATTTAACGACCGTTAACCAAACCTCGTTAATCATTTAACTATCGTTATGTTTTATTTAGTGATTAATAATTAATAATAATAACGTTTTATTTATATTAATTATGTACATCAATTCTCATACGTAATGTGTGCAATCCCGAAGTCTCGAGTTCGAATCCGGACATACTATTATTTAAATATCCATTAAAACCTTTCAGTTGTATGATAAGTTCATCTATAGGGTGTTTGTATAGCTCTCCATTTGGTTTTTTTACCCAGTTTCTGATGATAAAACCGAAAAGGGGCTTCACATTTTCACTCATTGCAAAGCAAGCAAGTAGCGGTAGATACTTGGTCGGATACTTTTTAGAGGTGTCTCATTATTAACCACCAATTCTCAAACTATGTGGATTTGACATCTTTGGCGACCACACTAACATGCCGGCGGCCCTCTATGCTTCTCTTTTGCTGCGTTGGGACAAATTACCATATAAACTCTTTGCCTAAAGTAATGTATCAAATTGTTAATGAAATATGCATGAGTTTAGACATGTATCTTAAGTCTCTTTATCATCGCTCTTTCTGAAAATATGTAGTGTACTAAGTAATAGTAATCAAACAACGGTGATTTACTTTTTAAGGGATAAGAACCAAGCAAAACAAAGTTTTGAAGTTAGACAAGAGTAAATGGTTTATATATTTATTTTTGAATGGCAAATTTATGTTAATAAGACCAAGTTTTTTTGAACGCCGCATTATATTAAAAAAGAGCTCCAACAACTACCTAGAGGCACTCAAGAGAGTTACAAACATCAAATCGTACAAAGAAACACTCTACCTTTTACCAAAGAACCTAAACGAACACCGAACACAACTACACAACCACACCACACAATTGGAAAAAGAACAACTAACAAAAGTGTAGATGCTAAAATATTACCTTGACAAACCAAAAAACGCTTTAAATGATATCATTAAACCACAACTTAAGAGACAAAACAAACTACGTCATATGACGAAGCAACTAAAGAGCTTAAGATGTCCTTAAAATGAATGTATGCATGATAGCCATGATTATGAATCAGGACATAAACTGATGCAGATAGACATAAATATACATTTCATAAAAGTCCTATTGTACAACAAACTTATTATAGTACTCATATATAGTTGGTGAAGATTATGCATCATATCCTAAAAGAACCCATAATAATTTTGATAGTCACGATCAATGCCTTTTTTGCTTAGTTAATATCCTCTCATCTTTAAGTATCTATCTATGCTACATATTAAGAGAAAATACATTTGCTTAAAACCTAAAAATTTAAAAAATTGAGTAATGTCGTTAAACTAAAATACCTTTACTTATAAAAGGCAATACAATCTATTAAGTATTTAATATCCAGTTACAATTTAAACCACTAACTATCTTTACTCTCATTTACTCAATACCCATATACATAAAAAAAAAAGATTACACACAAATTGAGGTAAATATACACTGTCGACACTATGCGCGAATGATTGTCAAATATACTAATATACACGTAGAAGTCTTGTTTTCGAAAAACTTATGGAGAAAGACAATCCAAAGTCAAAATTTGACTCTTTTTAGTGGAGCATTTGCTACAAAAATACCATCTAAATACCTAACTATTGTTCAACCTAGACTACCATGACAACTACAATTTTCAAACACAATCACATTTCCACCCTATAAATACTTTCTTAGTTAATCTTATCTATTACTCCATTCAAACTTCTATAAGTTATAAACATCATATATACACTCTTCAAAACACCATGAATACTAGCATAAAGAAAATCTTCATAGCCCTGTTCATTATCATGGCTATAGCCATTAACATTTCTGCAACACCAGTCGAAGAGGAAGACGAAGATCTTATGTCTACTTATGGTTCACTAAGAGGGGCCAGTCGGTTCCTTGCCCAACACTCAAGTGGCTCGCTAAAATGCAACAAGAACCCAAGACTATGTCGGGCTAAAGGTAGCCCAGGTCCAGACTGTTGCAAGAAGAAATGTGTTAATGTGAAGACCGATAAACAAAATTGCGGGCTTTGTGGGAAAAAATGCAAGAACCAAGAGATTTGTTGCAAGGGAAAATGCGTCAACGTGATGAAGGACAAGCGTCATTGTGGAGGGTGCGACAATAGATGCAAGAAAGGGAATACTTGCGTTTATGGGATGTGTAGTTATGCATAAAGAAAAGTATTGTTGAGATACATGCATGAAGCCTGAATGTTGCAAATAGCAATTCAATTTATATCTTATTACAAAGTTGATATGTGTTAAAAGAGTTAAAGTATATCTTCATACGTTGCTCATGAATCTTATGAGTGTATCTATACGAAAAAGATTTAATTACTTTTATTACAGGTTGCATTGTAGTTCTTGAGGATCAAGAACAGGAAGAGAATTAAGCTTTTTGTAATCTTGATCAATTTATACTGCGATTTAAATCCTGTTCTTTGGAATGCAATTAGTTATGTATATGCTTCTCATGAGAGCTTTATTAGTTTGTTCTTTTTGATATATCAGCCGTTTAAATGCTAATGTTTATTTGTGATCATATGAAATTTGTAACGAATACATGTTGTAATAGTCTTAGCTTTGACAGAACGTATGTATTGTAACTTTTATAATACTAGAATGCTATAGAATCAGTTCCGAGACAAAGTGCCATGAAGGATATTATACAATTCAATCTAAAACTATAATTAACAAATCGGTTTTAGATGTTGCATGATAAGTTCATCTGTAGAGCGTGCTTTGCATAGCTCTCCATTCGGGTTTTTTTTACCCATTTTTTGATGATAAAATCAAAAAGGGAGCTTCACACATATACACTCATTGCAAAGCAAGCAAGTAGCGGTAGATACTTGGTCGGATACTTTTTAGAGGTGGATCATTGTTAACCACCATTTCTCAAACATTGTGGATTTGATATCTTTGGCGGATCACACTAACATGCCGGCAGCCTCTTATGCGCGCTTCTCTCTTTGCTTCCTTGGTCCATATGGACTCTTTGGTATTAATGAAATGCACGTTTCTTTGAGACAAAAATATTAAACAAAGACCTTATCCTAAGTGATATCAAGAATCTCTGATAATTGGGTCTCACGTAAAAACCTTTTTGCAGTTGGATCCACTGGTTTAACGACCCCCAAAACACTCTTCTTTGTTGAGTTGTGGTACTCTTTCCACTAGTGTCTTGCTACGTGGTGTTTTTACATAATTCTCATTGCCGTTAAGAAAAAAGCTTAAGTAAGATTTATTACGGAAACGTAAAAGGATCCATAAAATGGATTGGGATTTTGGAGTTAAAATGATGTACGACATGCATGTGTTAAAACACAAGAAACTTGGCCATCATGGTTGAGTCGTCTATAGGCAAAATCTAAAGGGTGAAATTGGAGGTAAACCAAATTTTAGGCCTTGTTGAAATATGAAAAGTGAAGGTAACCCTTAAAACATGATTTACACAGGTTTGAACGATCACATGCTGTTATTTGTTTGTATACTCTCAGCCTATTGCCTAATCGTCAGTAGAAAACATGTCAAAAACATTCATGCTTTTGCTTCTGTAACACCATATTTCTGAACAATTTTGAATTCTTGCAGCTTGAAGAAGATATAATTCTACGGACTTAGGGAAATCGTGTGTCTTTAGATATTCAATTTTAAATAAAAAAGTTATTTATTATTATTTTAATTTGATTAGTTACTTAGTTAATATAGTATGTGCATTTTCAGAAAAGAAAATCAATGGCATGCCTAAAATGCATGATTAGAAACATGCCTTAGAACAGGATATATGATGCCAAGTAGAAGACTCAAAAGGGAAGATATATAGTGTGAGAATTTGCTTGAGTTTAAACATGTATCTTAGGTCTTTTTTTGGGTAAAAGGTCAAAGACCCGGTAAATATATTTACCGGGTCCGTATTTTAGGTCTTTTTATCATTGCTCTTTCAGAAAATATATAGTGTACTAAGTAATAGTAACCAAACAACGATGATTTACTTTTTAAGGGATAAGAAGCAAGCAAAACAAAGTTTTAAGATTAAACAAGAGTAAATGGTTTTATTATTTCTTTTTAAGGGCAATTTTATGTTAATAAGACCAAAGTCTTTTTGAATGGCACATTATATTAATAAAAAAAAAAAAAAAAAGAGCTCCAGCAAGAACCTAGAGGCACTGAAGAGAGTTACAAACATCAAATCGCACAAAAAAACACTCCTACCTTTTACCGAACAACCTAAATGAACCCGGTTACAAACATCAAATCGCACAAAAAAACACTCCTACCTTTTACCGAACAACCTAAATGAACCCGGTACACAAGTACACAACCACACCACACAACTGGAAAAAGAACAAATAACAAGAGTATGTTAGATAATAAATACCTATTAGCCTGGCCCACTTGTTTAGGCCCGTTTAGCTTTTAGGGTTTAGGTCTTGTGTTTTCTATCATTAAGCCACGACTTAAGAGACAAAATGAACTACGTCATATGACGAAGCAACTCAAGAGCTAATTAAGATGACCTTAAAATAAATGTATAAATGATAGCCATGAATCAGGATCTAAACAGATGCAGATAGACATAAATATACATTTCATAAAAGTCCCATTGTGCAACAAACTTATTATAGTGATATATAGTTGGTCAAGATTATGCATCATATCCTAAAGGAACCCATAATAATTTTGATAGTCACAATCAAATGATCAATGCCTTTTTTGCTTAGTTAATATCCAAGTATCTATCTACATTACATAGAAAACAAATATACTTAAAACTTAAAAATTTAAAAATTGAGTAATGTCGTTAGTATAATACGGAGTATATCTTACTTAAAAAAGGAAATTCAATATATTAAATATTTAAATATTTAATTATAATTTAAACCATGAATTATCTTTACTCTCACTTACTCCACAACCAGACATACATAAAAAAATATTACACACATAAATTGACGCAAATATACACCATCACTTTGCACGATGATGCGTCAAGTATACTAATATACACAAACAAGTCTTGTTTTCGAAAAACTTATGGAGAGGAAAACACAACCCAAAGTCAAAATTTGACTCTTTTTAGTGGAGCATTTGCTAAAAAAAATTACCATCTAACTACCTAACTATTGTTCAACCTAGACTACCATGACAACTACAATTTTCAAACACAATCACATTTCCACCCTATAAATACTTTCTTAGTTAATCTTATCTATTACTCCATTCAAACTTCTATAAGTTATAAACATCATACATACACTCTTCAAAACACCATGAATACTAGCATAAAGAAAATCTTCATAGCCCTGTTCATTATCATGGCTATAGCCATTAACATTTCTGCAACACCAGTCGAAGAGGAAGACGAAGATCTTATGCCTACTTATGGTTCACTAAGAGGGACCAGTCGGTTCCTTGCCCAACACTCAAGTGGCTCGCTAAAATGCAACAAGAACCCAAGACTATGTCGGGCTAAAGGTAGCCCAGGTCCAGACTGTTGCAAGAAGAAATGTGTTAATGTTAAGACCGATAAACAAAATTGCGGACTTTGTGGGAAAAAATGCAAGAACCAAGAGATTTGTTGCAAGGGAAAATGCGTCAACGTGATGAAGGACAAGCGTCATTGCGGAGGGTGTGACAATAGATGCAAGAAAGGAAATACTTGCGTTTATGGGATGTGTAGTTATGCATAAAAGAAAAAGTATTGTTGAGATACATCATGTATGGAGCCTGCATGTTGCAAATAACAATTCAATTTATATCTTATTACAAAGTTGATATGTATTAAAGAGTTAAAAGTATATCTTCATACGTTGCTCATGGATCTTATGAGCATAAATATATGTTGCATTGTCGTTCTTCAGGATCAAGAATAGGAAGATAAATAAGCTTTTTTGTGAAAGGTTTTATTGATATTTAAATATACGTATGTCCGGATTCGAACTCGAGACTTCGGGATTGCACACATTACGTATGAGAGTTGATGTTAATAATTAATATATAAAATGTTATTATTAATTATTAGTCACGAAATAAAACATAACGATAGTTAAATAATTAACGAGGTTTGGTTAACGGTTGTTAAATATAAACTAAAGGGACTAGAGATGAAATTACAAGTCGGGAAAGTTCTAGAACCCCTTGTGGGTACTTTGGCCGATCGGTTATGGGTTCCCAAACCCTAACCCACTCAAACTTGGTCACCAAGTTAAGTTACCTATAAATACAAACCCTTGTATTCATTCACAACTTAATCTTGGATCACCAATAACCTAATTTCTCTTCTCCTGTCCTCCCTCTTTTGCTTGGCCGATCGGTGTAACCCCCCTCCTCAGGGGATCGATTTTTCCAAGCTATAGAAACAAGTGTTTGGTTTTATTTGTGATTCAAGAACCTAGCTTTTCACATCAAATCGCTATTAGTACGTGTGTACAAGAACGAAGAACAAGTGCGCTTGTGCTTGTGAATTCCTTGGTGGTCGACTTCTTTGTGGTCGAATTGTATAAACCCTAAAGTTAGGGTTTTGGGTTTTGTTCTTGTTCAAACATCGTTTGGTTTACTTGAATTGCTAAAAGGTACGCACTTTCTTGTTCGGTTAATTACTTACATGTATTATTCCTAATTACTTCCGCTGCATGCTTTGATGATGTTTACTTGCTTTTATAATTGTTATGATTAGTAAAACCAACAGTGGCATCACGAGCCGTTAATATGATGTAATTAATTACCGAAACACATAAAAATTGAATCTTTATGATTGTATGCATGCTTTTTATGGTTTCTAGGGTTTTGAATTCGAAACCCTAATTTTATTTATTATGGGTCGATTACCCTAATTTATATTAATTAGGTTTTAATTTTGTAAAACTTGTAGAAACCCTAGGATTGCATGCTAATTTTATGTGGTTATTATGAATAATTGTTATGTGTCATGTAATATGCGTATCTTGGGTGATAATTGTTATGCGGAATCCATGGTGGAACATGCATGTTTTGCCATGGAGTATTGTTTGTAATAAAATTGTTTAGTGATACGTACATGTTCTATTTATTTAATAATTATTGAATTGGGGAATACCTCAATTATAACTAATAAAAATTCGTTATGTGCTATTTGGTATACTATTAACTTTGGCTTACGCAATCGACTTGTCGATGCATGTGGCTCATCTACCTTGTAGGTGAAAGCCCTAGTTAATGTATGCATTTATTTACGTCTAGAATTGTTTATTAGGTTTTATTGAAATAATTATGTATGTGGCTAATTGTTTTTTACATATGTTAAATTGTTTATTTATATGTTTATATTATTTGAGTGTGTTTAATTTTTATTAAAATGCTTTTTTGTTTATATATTGTTTGACATGTTAGTAAGCAAAATGGGTTTTTTGAATAGAAAAATTAAATGGACTAAATAATGACGAAACTGATTTATTATCTAAGAATTATTCTTGAACTTTTAATCGATTGATGCGACTGTACTAAATGGTTAGAACGGCTCACCCACTAGAACAAACTATAAAGGGGTTAATTAAGAAGTGCGCACAGTCGCACTGAATGGATGTTTAAGGTTATGCTTTTGCTTACACGGTCCTCTGCTGTGAGTTCGATTGGAGCTACCTAGTATAACCATTCAAATGTACGAAGCATCTTAGTGCAAAGTTGTAAGTTTCTCAACGCATCGATTAAAACTTTGTAGAATTCAATCTTAGCAATTAAAATCTCATGTAAGTTTTTCGAAAATATTATGCTATAAAGTTGTATGCATGCTTCTTTATACATAAGTTTTGATTACACGTCAAAAATTGTACCCTTTAAATTTAAGTTTATGCCATCTAATGATATGAAACACTTGAAGTTGTAATTTAGTTATGTGAGACCTTGATCTAGATTACAATAACAAGGTGAATTATTTGTTGTGTGAGACCCGGCTTAATGATTTGCAGTTTCTAAATTAGACAACTTAATTAAGTTAGTTAGTGAGACCTATAACTTAAGGCATAAGATGGGATAAAACATGCTTACGTTTTGCATTAATTGTTTTGGCAAAATTGTAAATCCCATATTTTCTAGGAATTGAAAACTTGTTTGTCAATTATTGTTCTTCGACAATTACCTATTCTATACTTTCATCACTAGCAGATCAACTGATGTGGTGAAACTATGATAATGAGGGTCCTAGATTCAACGAAAATTCTATGGTTAATATGAATATTGACCAAGGGTATTTTATTTTCTTGAAAGATTTAATTATCAAAAATACTAAAATTGAATTTTGTTAATTCTTTTGATTGTATTAATGCAACATTAAACTGTAAACGTGGTTTGGGCTTTGGTAAATTGATCTGGTTCTGTTTTCAAACAAATGTTTGATCAAGAAAAATTTACTAAAAAAGACAAACATAGACTCTTTTCCATGGAAGAAGAGTGAAACTCAATCTTATTCCTTTTCATGATTGAGAAAGGTATATTAGGAACATTAGAATTGTCTAAATTCTAATATAACTCATAGCAACTTTAATAGTTAAGAAAATTGCACACCATGTTTTCCTTAAGAGATTTCATTACCATCTGTTGGTGATTGAATTCTTATGTGACATTTTGGTCAACTAGAAAATATGTTTGACATTTTATGAGTTATTAAATTAGAAGCTAGACTAATTACCGCAAAATTGGTAAAAGACAAACTAGTATATTTTATCTAGTTGTTTTGTTTTAACTAATTGAAGGTGCTATACATCATTATGGGGATGGTAGACCTATTAAGGAAGAAATTGCATGCTCAATTTTTCAAGTTAATAGCATTGATGGATGATTCATCATCTACGGAGTAGAATACACTCTTTTAGTAACTAAGTAATTGTTACGAATAGTCTTACAAAGGGGTAGCAACGTAATAGCACGCTATTTTTACTGGTTAATAAAACACTTACAATGCTGTCAAATCCAGTGGGAGTATGGTGTATTACTGAATAAGACATTATTGTAACGTTGTCTAATTCAGTGGGAGTTACAAGATTTATTATCTTGGTAGTAACTCAGATTATTTCTAGGTTTTCTTGAAATAATACATTACGTTCAAAAATGTAGACATTCATATTCTCAATGATAGTCTTGAACGTGTCCTTGATAATTAAGTGCTCCTACATCTACTTAACGTAATGCTTATATATCTATGATACTATCATATTGCTCATATAAACAAATGAATGTCATGGTGTTTATCTACTACATGATGTTGTTCTATGCACAAGTGGGAGAAGTATTTATTGTGTGCAAAGGAACAACACATACAAATATAATTAATGGATTCTCTTGATCGTAAGGTAAGAGATTAACGTTCTAATAAGATTGACTTGTTTAGAACATGTGTCAAGATTATAACATAGACTACTTTTATGTCTTATATCATTCAAAATATAGAAACACTCGAAGTTACATTTTAGTTTAAGTGAGATCTTGGCTAGATTGTAATCTCAAGGTAAATCTCCACTTGTCGTGGGATCGGGCGTGGATGCTTTTGCAGTTTCTTAAGTTGGACACTTCTTGGAATGACATAAATAAATAAAGTAACCTAATGCTATTTTAAATATTTGTGTATTCTTAAAATGACATAAATAGTTTTTTAACTTGAAAATTAATTAATTGAAACCATGGCGTGGTGTTCATAATAACTTTAAATTATAAATGTTTATGTGTTTCTTTGTAAAGTCACAAACATGAAGTCTTTTAATTATTACAAGACTTATAATATAAAGTAAGATATTATAACTGTTATGTCTTTTGACTTGGTCAAAGAATACTTATGTTATAAAACATGCAATTGGCTTGAAATTCTATTATACCATTAAGTTGACTTAGTTGGTAAATAGGTAGGCCAAAAAGAATAAGTTTATCTTACATATTGTTAGATTGTCTTACAATATTAATTCTAATGAAATACTGTATATATATGGAATGTTCAGTTAGAAGAATCAAACATTTGTTATATTGTTTGATTCAAGATAACTATATTTTCTTTCTTTCCAAAAGTTAATAAGGTTAGAAAATTGAGTATTGATTGGATATACTTAATAAAACTCAAACCTAGAAGATTAATAAGACACCATTTTAGTATGGAATGTGATGAATCACATTGAGTCTTATATTGAAGTTCTGATTTGTTAAAACTACTTATGGAGTAGGTTATTAACAAACAAGATTGACGAACTATCAATGTGTTTTGTAATATCCCAAAAGAAAACAATTGGGTGTTGTTCTACTTGCTGAAGTATCAATAGATAGTCTTTAACTTACAAAAGCAAGTGGGAGTTTTGTTTAAATCTTGAAGAGATTAAATTACAATTACAAAACACATAATCTTCTAAAATACACTAGTAAATATCATGATGAAGTCAAATATGATAGACTTCAAGATGATGGAATTCTCATTCATAGATCCGCAAGGATATATCAGATATTTGATATGATGAGCAATATGACTTACAAGATCATGGTAAACCTGTTAATCAAAATGATATATTACCTAATATTGAATTGTGGTAAATTATTCATACTATGAATGTTAAGATGCTGTCAAAAAAAGATAATCAACTTTGAAAACTTGGTTTATCTTAATAAAGATGAGTTTCTTCAAAAGGAAGAAAAACCCTGGTGGTTTAAATTTTTGTGTAGAAATCATATGGACAAAATTGTACATGTGTTTAATGCATGACTTGTGACAAGATTATTAATCACACTTAAGCAATTAACTGTGATTGAAAATTCTTTCATAGACATATTAAATATATAATGATTATGATTGTCCTACTTATTTTCATTGATATGAAAAATGACAGTGGAATATTAAAACTATTTCTTATGTGATTGCTTTTGCGAGGACGATAAGCAATCGAAAGGAGTTTTATGAATTCACATAATTTTGAAAATATACAAACTGCAACAATTCATGAATGGATATATGCATGCATCTAGGAGATGATTCTTATGTTTAACTATTAAATCCAAGTTTTGGTTTTAAATTAAAATAAGATAATTTCTAATTATTCCTGAAAGCTAGTGGGAGTATTATGCTTATTTTCTTTAAAATCTTATATGATGTGGATAGTAACATTCCATCTAAGATAGATGTTAAGTTTTAGTTTGGAATGGAATTTCACATGAAAGATTTAGAAAATAAGACATACAACCTTGGAGTATATGTTTATTGTTAGTAAACATGGCGGTATTAAATAAATGAGTCTAATAGAACATGATATATCATTTGAAAAATGGATATGTAGAACATGAATGAAATCTCTGTTTGACACAAGGATTTTCATGTACATCATGTTATTGTTGTATCATGCTTGAATGCAAGATGATATGATAACATTGATATCTAATGAAGTTATTAGATAACTAGTGTAATGAATATTCTAATAGAATATGTTTGAATCTAGAATTACATTCCTCAGCCTGGAATTGCTCTCAAAATTCTATGGATGAGCAATACAACAATTGTTGCGTAATTGTCATAGCTAACAAACTTGAAAGTTTGAAGGCATCAAACATTACACTCTAGATATTGAAGTTTATGAAATTTTTTAAAGATCATATTGTTGTTTGTATACAATGATGCTGGTTAATTGAGATGACACTCAATACTAGTCATGGGAGGATTTCATCCTTGTTGATGGTCATGTGAACTAGTTGTGCTCAACTAAGAGCATGGTTGCATTATACATTAAAGAATTAGAATACTTTAAAACTTTAAAATGTTTGAAAGTTTGATTGTCATAAATTGGTGGTTGAGGATGTCACACACTTTATGAAATATTATGTGGCAATATCAAGATATTTTGAATGCACACATACAAGAACTTCACTAGTTGAATTCTTGAAATAAGTATTCTCAAAATTCCAATAGATCAAAGTTAGTTGAAATTATGCCTTGTTAACAAGTATGATTGTCATTACTTGAGGCATAATTCATTAACAAGTATTATCATGCATTGATCTATTTAGTATTTGGATAAGGGATGTTATGAACAAATATTATTTAAATGGAATAAAATATTGGTTATGTTTATTTTTCATTTTCTTAATATTATATCCTATATTTGCATGTTTAATCCGTAAATAACTTATGTTATTCTAAAAGTCCGTTGTCGATCAATGATGTGGGAATGTCATTGAATTAAGACAAATCTGAGTTTTGGTAGAATATACTTTTAAAGTATATTGATGCATGGGACATACCAGATTCACATGATATTCAATGAATTGAATATAGGACTCATCCCAACTTTATATGATGATACTTTTGGATCTTTGTCATTAAGTATATCATGAAGTGTTTATCCTCAGACTTGAGATACCAGATAACTGATATGAATGTAGTGCATTTGTGTATGATAGTCTAACGCTATCCGTAACTGGTAGTTATAAGGGCTATTTTCAGAAGTGTTGCAAAGTTCATGAGTTATGTTTGTAGTCAAGAGAATTTGTTCCTTGAATTTGTTTCAAAGCATAATACTATATTTGGGCCCCTTCGTAGGGTTGACAAGATGTTTGTATGGCCATACCTAAGATCTATCCGGAATACGTTCGAGATGATTTGGTAATCTTGTTCAATCGAATACAACGAGAAAAAGAATATTAACTTATGAAATGACTTGATCCATATTCATAGTTAATGTAGTATTAGTAACAAAAGGATAAGTAAAAATAATGAATCATTAAATGGTTTTTTCAGGAGACCATACTCGATTCGATCTGGGGGCATTGGCGTGTTAAAGTTAGACTAACCAATGTCATTACTATATTTAGTAATATCCAAGTGGGAGCTGAAAGGTTTTATGGATATTTAAATATACGTATGTCCGGATTCGAACTCGAGACTTCGCGATTGCACACATTACGTATGAGAGTTGATGTTAATAATTAATATATAAAATGTTATTATTAATTATTAGTCACGAAATAAAACATAACGATAGTTAAATAATTAACGAGGTTTGGTTAACGGTCGTTAAATATAAACTAAATGGACTAGATATGAAATTACAAGTCGGGAAAGTTCTAGAACCCCTTGTGGGTACTTTGGCCGATCGGTTATGGGTTCCCAAACCCTAACCCACTCAAACTTGGTCACCAAGTTAAGTTACCTATAAATACAAACCCTTGTATTCATTCACAAATTTAATCTTAGATCACCAATAACCTAATTTCTCTTCTCATCTCCTCCCTCTTTTGCTTGGCCAATCGGTGTAACCCCCCTCTTCAAGGGATCGATTTTTCCAAGCTATAGAAACAAGTGTTTGGTTTTTTTTGTGATTCAAGAACCTAGCTTTTCACATCAAATCGCTATTAGTACGTGTGTACAAGAACGAAGAACAAGTGCGCTTGTGCTTGTGAATTCCTTGGTGGTCGACTTCTTTGTGATCATATGAAATTTGTAACGAATACATGTTGTAATAGTCTTAGCTTTGACAGAACGTATGTATTGTAACTTTTATAATACTAGAATGCTATAGAATCAGTTCCGAGACAAAGTGCCATGAAGGATATTATACAATTCAATCTAAAACTATAATTAACAAATCGGTTTTAGATGTTGCATGATAAGTTCATCTGTAGAGCGTGCTTTGCATAGCTCTCCATTCGGGTTTTTTTTACCCATTTTTTGATGATAAAATCAAAAAGGGAGCTTCACACATATACACTCATTGCAAAGCAAGCAAGTAGCGGTAGATACTTGGTCGGATACTTTTTAGAGGTGGATCATTGTTAACCACCATTTCTCAAACATTGTGGATTTGATATCTTTGGCGGATCACACTAACATGCCGGCAGCCTCTTATGCGCGCTTCTCTCTTTGCTTCCTTGGTCCATATGGACTCTTTGGTATTAATGAAATGCACGTTTCTTTGAGACAAAAATATTAAACAAAGACCTTATCCTAAGTGATATCAAGAATCTCTGATAATTGGGTCTCACGTAAAAACCTTTTTGCAGTTGGATCCACTGGTTTAACGACCCCCAAAACACTCTTCTTTGTTGAGTTGTGGTACTCTTTCCACTAGTGTCTTGCTACGTGGTGTTTTTACATAATTCTCATTGCCGTTAAGAAAAAAGCTTAAGTAAGATTTATTACGGAAACGTAAAAGGATCCATAAAATGGATTGGGATTTTGGAGTTAAAATGATGTACGACATGCATGTGTTAAAACACAAGAAACTTGGCCATCATGGTTGAGTCGTCTATAGGCAAAATCTAAAGGGTGAAATTGGAGGTAAACCAAATTTTAGGCCTTGTTGAAATATGAAAAGTGAAGGTAACCCTTAAAACATGATTTACACAGGTTTGAACGATCACATGCTGTTATTTGTTTGTATACTCTCAGCCTATTGCCTAATCGCTCGTAGAAAACATGTCAAAAACATTCATGCTTTTGCTTCTGTAACACCATATTTCTGAACAATTTTGAATTCTTGCAGCTTGAAGAAGATATAATTCTACGGACTTAGGGAAATCGTGTGTCTTTAGATATTCAATTTTAAATAAAAAAGTTATTTATTATTATTTTAATTTGATTAGTTACTTAGTTAATATAGTATGTGCATTTTCAGAAAAGAAAATCAATGGCATGCCTAAAATGCATGATTAGAAACATGCCTTAGAACAGGATATATGATGCCAAGTAGAAGACTCAAAAGGGAAGATATATAGTGTGAGAATTTGCTTGAGTTTAAACATGTATCTTAGGTCTTTTTTTGGGTAAAAGGTCAAAGACCCGGTAAATATATTTACCGGGTCCGTATTTTAGGTCTTTTTATCATTGCTCTTTCAGAAAATATATAGTGTACTAAGTAATAGTAACCAAACAACGATGATTTACTTTTTAAGGGATAAGAAGCAAGCAAAACAAAGTTTTAAGATTAAACAAGAGTAAATGGTTTTATTATTTCTTTTTAAGGGCAATTTTATGTTAATAAGACCAAAGTCTTTTTAAATGGCACATTATATAAAAAAAAGAGCTCCAGCAAGAACCTAGAGGCACTGAAGAGAGTTACAAACATCAAATCGCACAAAGAAACACTCCTACCTTTTACCGAACAACCTAAACGAACCCCGAACACAAGTATACAACCACACCACACAACTAGAAAAAGAACAACTAAGAGTATAGATGCAAAAAGTTGCCTTAGACAAACCAAAAAACGCCTTAAATGAAACCATTAAGCCACGACTTAAGAGACAAAACGAACTACGTCATATGACGAAGCAACTCAAGAGCTTAAGATGACCTTAAAATAAATGTATAAATGATAGCCATGAATCAGGATCTAAACAGATGCAGATAGACATAAATATACATTTCATAAAAGTTCCGTTGTGTAACAAACTTATTATAGTGATATATAGTTGGTCAAGATTGTGCATCATATCCTAAAGGAACCCATAATAATTTTGATAGTCACAATCAAATGATCAATGCCTTTTTTGCTTAGTTAATATCCAAGTATCTATCTATATTACACAGAAAACACATTTACTTAAAACTTAAAAACTTAAAAAATGAGTAATGTCGTTAGTATAAAACACCTTACTTATAAAAGGCAATGCAATCCATTAAATATTTAAATATCTAATTATAATTTAAACCACGAATTATCTTCACTCTCCCTTACTCCATACCTATATATACATAAAAAAAAAATCAAACACATAAATTGGCGCATATATACACCGTCACTTTGCACCGATGATGGTCAAATATACTAATATACACATACAAGTCTTGTTTTCGAAAAACTTATGGAGAGGAAAATACAACCCAAAGTCAAAATTTGACTCTTTTTAGTGGAGCATTTGCTAAAAAAATACCATCTAACTACCTAACTATTGTTCAACCTAGACTACCATGACAACTACAATTTTCAAACTCAATCACATTTCCCCCTATAAATACTTTCTTAGTTAATCTCATCCATTACTCCATTCTTCTATAAGATATAAACATCATATATACACTCTTCAAAACACCATGAATATTAGCATAAAGAAAATCTTCATAGCCCTGATCATTGTCACGACTTTGGCCATTAACATTTCTGCAACACCAATCGAAGAGGAAGAGGAAGAACTTATGCCTACTTATGGTTCACTAAGAGGGGCCAGTCGGTTCCTTGCCCAACACTCAAGTGGCTCGCTAAAATGCAACAAGAACCCAAGACTATGTCGGGCTAAAGGTAGCCCAGGTCCAGATTGTTGCAAGAAGAAATGTGTTAATGTGAAGACCGATAAAAAAAATTGCGGGCTTTGTGGGAAAAAATGCAAGAACCAAGAGATTTGTTGCAAGGGAAAATGCGTCAACGTGATGAAGGACAAGCGTCATTGCGGAGGGTGTGGCAATAGATGCAAGAAAGGGAATACTTGTGTTTATGGGATGTGTAGTTATGCATAAAGAAAAGTATTGTTGAGATACATGTATGAAGCCTGCATGTTGCAAATAACAATTCAATTTATATCTTATTACAAAGTTGATATGTACGGAGTATTAAAGAGTTAAAAGTATATCTTCATACGTTGCTCATGGATCTTATGAGCATAAATATATGTTGCATCGTCGTTCTTCAGGATCAAGAACAGGAATATAAATAAGCTGTTTTGTAATCTTGATCAATTTATACTGCGATTTATAGCCTCTTCTTTGGAATGTATTTAGTTATGTATATGCTTCTCATGATAGCTTTATTAGTTTGTTCTATTAGATATATCAGCTGATTAAATACTAAAGTTTATTTGTGATCATATGAAATTTGTAGCGAATACATGTTACGTAAATCAGTCTTAGCTTTGACAGAATGTACACATTGTAACTTTTATAAAACTAGAATGTTATAGAATATGTTCCGAGACAAAGTGCCACGAAGGATATTATAGTATTCAATCTAAAACTATAATCAACAAACTGGTTTTAGATGTTGTATGATAAGTTCATCTATAGGGCGTGCTTTGTGTAGCTCTCCATTCCGTTTTTTAACCCAGTTTCTGATGATAATATCGAAAAGGAGCTTCACATTTTCACTCATTGCAAAGCAAGCAAGTAGCCGTAGATACTTGGTCGGATATTTTTTAGAGGTGGATCATTATTAAACACCATTTCTCAAACATTGTGGATTTGATATCTTTGGCGGATCACACTGACATGCCGGCAGCCTCCTATGCACGCTTATCTGTTTTCTGCCTTGGTCCATATGGACTCTTTGGTATTAATGAAATGCACGTTTCTTCGAGACAAAAATATCTAACAAAGACCTTATCCTAAGTGACATCAAGAATCTCTTATAATTGGGTCTCGCGTAAAAAACCTTTTTGCAGTTGGATCCACTGGTTTAACGACCACCAAAACACTCTTCTTTCTTTATTGTAGTTGTGGTTCCCTTTCCACTAGCGTCTTGCTAGGTGGTGTTTTTATATAATTCTCATTGCCGTTAAGAAAAAAAGCTTTAATAAGATTTATTATGGAAACGTAAAAGGATCCATCAAAAGGATTGGTATATTTGTGTTAAAATGATGTACAACATGTATGTGTTAAAACACATGAAACTTGGCCATCATGGTTGAGTCACCTATAGGCAAAAACTGTGAAATGGGAAGTAAACCAAATTTTAGGCCTTGTTGACATATGAAAATTGAATGTAACCCTTGAAACATGATTTACTCAGCAGGTTTCCCATGCTGTTATTTGTATGTATACACCCAGCCTATTGCCAAAAGGCTCGTAGAAAACATGTCAAAAACATTCATGCTTTTTCTTCTGTAACACCATATTTCTGAACAATTTTTAATTCTTGCAGTTTGAAGAAGATATAATTCTACGGACTTAGGGAAATCGTGTGTCTTTTAGACATATATCTCAGGTCTCTATATCATTACTCTTTCAGAAAATATATTGTGTACTAAGTAATACTCCGTATTAATCAAACAACGGTGATTTACTTTTTAAGGGATAAAAAGCTAGCAAAACAAAGTTTGAAGATTAAACAAGATTAATAAAACAAGGTTTTTTTGAACGGCACATTATATTAATAAAGAGTCTAGCAGGTACCTAGAGGCACTGAAGAGAGTTACAAACATCAAATCGCGCAAAGAACACTCCTACCTTTTACCAAACAAAACGAACCCCGAACACAAGTACGCAACCACACCACACAATTTGAAAAAATTACCTTAGACAACCCAAAAAAAAGTCTTGAATGATATCATTAAGCCACAAGTTAAGAGACAAAACAAACTACGTCATATGACCGAAGCAACTGATCAAGAGCTTAAGACGACATTAAAGTGAATGTATAAATGATAGCCATGAATCAGGATATAAACGAATGCAGAGAGACATAAATATACATTTCATAGAAGTCACATTGCATAACAAACTTGGTGGGTTAAAATTATGCATCATATCCTAAAGTAACCCATAATAATATTGATTGTCACAATCAATGCCTTTTTTCCTTGGTTAATATCCAATCAAACTTCCCATCTTTATACTATCTATCTTTACCAAGAGAAAACACATTTGCAAAAAAATCAAAAACTTAAATAATGAGTAAAGTTATTAGACTAAAATACCCTTAATTATAAAATGCAATGCAATCTATTAAATATTTAAAAATTTAATTACAAATTAAACAACTAACTATCTTCAGTCTCACTTACTTCAAACTCATATATACATAAAAAAAGATTACACACAAATTGATGCAAATGTACACGGTTGCTGCTATATGCGGGTAATTGTCTACTCGTCGATCTAGTAATATACACATACGTACAAGTCTTGTTTTCGAAAAACTTATGGAGTAGAAAATACAGTCCAAAGTCAAAATATGACTCTTTTTAGTGGAGCATTTGCTACAAAAATACCATCTAAATGCCTAACCAAGACTACCATGACAACTACAATTTTCAAACCCAGTCTCATTTCCCCCCTATAAATACTTTCTAGTTAATATAATCTATTACACCATTCAAACTTCTATAAGTTATAAACATAGTATATACACTCTTCAAAACACCATGAATACTAGCATAAAGAAAATCTTCATAGCCCTGTTCATTGCCATGGCTATGGCCATTAACATTAATGCAACACCAATTGAAGAGGAAGACGAAGATCTTATGCCTACTTATGGTTCACTAAGAGGGGCCAGTCGGTTCCTCGCCCAACACTCAAGTGGCTCGCTAAAATGCAACAAGAACCCAAGACTATGTCGGGCTAAAGGTAGCCCAGGTCCAGATTGTTGCAAGAAGAAATGTGTTAATGTGAAGACCGATAAACAAAATTGCGGGCTTTGTGGGAAGAAATGCAAGAACCAAGAGATTTGTTGCAAGGGAAAATGCGTCAACGTGATGAAGGACAAACGTCATTGCGGAGGGTGCAACAATAGATGCAAGAAAGGGAATACTTGCGTTTATGGGATGTGTAGTTATGCATGAAAGAATAAGTATTGAGATACCTGCACATACGTGCATGCATGTTGCAAATAGCAGTTCAATTTATTTTATCTTACAAAGTTGATATGTATTGAAGACTTAATGTATACATGTATCTATATGAAAATCAATTAATTACTTTCATTTATCAAGCAATTGTCTTTTTCAATAGATGTCTATATATATCATGTTCAATTATGTTGCATCTGGGGATCAAGAATAGGAAAACAAAAAACTTTTTTGAATTCTGATCACTTTACATTGCGATTAAAAACCCCTCTAGCTTTGATATATCAGCCACTTAAAAGCTACTACTCATTGTTCATATGAAAATTTTGTAAAGATTACATGCATGCTAATTAATCAGTCTTAACTTTGAAAGAATGTACATACTGTGACTTCATAAAACTAGAAAATTATAGGATCAATTCTGAGTCAAAGTTCCTAGAAGGATATTATTCGTACTATTTAACCTAAAACGACTATAATTAACAGTCCGGTTCTAAATGTTGTATAATAAGTTCATTTATAAGGCGTGTTTTAAATTTGTATAGCTCCCCATTCGGTTATTTGCCTAATTTGTGATGATGAAATCGAAAGGAGTTTCACATTTTCACTCACAGCAAAGTAGGCGCGCAAGTAGCGGTTGATTCTTGGTTGGATATTTTTAAATGGTGGAATATTCATAACGAACCAGATTCAACATTGCAGATTTTATCTTTTTTGTGGATCACACTAATTCAGGCCGGTGTCCACCTGCTTCTCTCTTTGATGCCATGGTCCAAACCACCATCTGGAATCTTTGGCGAACGTGTTTTCGAGTAAAAAAGATCAAACAAAGACCCTATCCTAAGTGATATTAAGCTTCTCTGAATATTGGGTTTAGAGTAGGCGTAAAAAACCTTTTTGTAATTGGATTGAATGATTTAGCGACCATAATAGTACTTGAATAAATTTATTGGAAGAGCATACATATATCATTTAGTTTGTGAATGCCAAACTTGTATTTTCTTTATATACTTTAGTACCAAATATGAGTATTTATTATTTTTTTTTTAACTAAAATAAGTAAAACTCCAATAATGTTTATTTGTTTTTTTAAGTGGGTGGAGGCGGGCACAACCCTGCCCAGTCTCTACTAAGTTCCACCCATGTTTGCGACCTTCAAAACACTCTTCTTTCTTTGTTGTAATTGTGTCTGCGTTTCCATTAGCGCCTTGCTAGGTGGTGTTTATATATAACTCTCATTACTATTATAAAACTTGGTAAAGATAGTAAGGTTGCTAGTATTGCATCGGTCTAATTAGTCTATGCACATAACGGAGCTTTTATGCTCGCTGAATCAATCCTCCATCAAAAGAGTTGAGTATGATATGTTCTTCGCCCCTCCATTTTTGATTCATTTCATGTCAACATTATACTACAGTTGTAGCTTTCAGGTCACATTATTTATTTGTTTTTCAGCAAATAAATATCTTAAAATTTTCAATAGATATTTACGAGGAACAGACAGATTAACTCACGGCCTCGTGCATGCATGCGTGTGACACTAAAATTGCATAAATATAGTGGAAAAATAGGCAACTCAAAGCAAAGATGTTAACCTTTAATTTTAGACAAGTTGCAAGGAAGTTCAAGATAAGTTATTTGTAACTCTAATGTTTATGCAACATGGATTAATACAGATTTCTCTTGCAACGTATGTTTTTACCATGTGTTTATGCGTGCAGTATAACTTCTTTATTTATTTGTTTATTTATTTTTCTAAAGAGACGTTTTTAACCATTTAACTGATTATGAAATCACCAATACACGTACTTACACCCAGGGCCGTCTCCGAGGCAAATGGAAAAAAATAGGCCCCCAAAATTCAAGCATACACCAATAAAAATTGTTATCAGTATAGCGTATGGTGTCATTCATTTAATATCAATGTTTTAATGCTCATCTTTGCCTTAGTAATATTGCTAAGAAAATTTGGACCTTAAGTTCTCTTGGTCCCCCAGCTCAGCTCAAAGTCAATAATCATTTTTTGGGCCCCTATACAAGTTGGGCCCTAGGCTTGGGCCTTGCCTGCCTACCCCAAGAGCCGGCCCAGCTTACACCAAATCAGGTAAAGTCTTATTCTCCAATTTCGACGTTACTATTAGATGATATAACAGCCCATGTGTTGGTCCATTAAGGTTTTTAGTGTCCTAATGTAATGCAATATAGTAAATAAGTTGAGCCACCGCCCCTCAAACCCATGTCATCACCCTTTGTCCTTAAAAAATAATAATAATAATAATAAAAATAAATAAATAAATAAATCTTAGTTGCTTACTGTTTTGACCGTAACTTTTTAACCGTTTAGTGTTAACTGACACGGTCAACGCCATTCTTTTTGTTTTTCAATTATGCACAAAACCTAACTTGAATCACCTCCGTTGGCCGCCAGACCTGCCGCCGAAAGTTGACTGCCGAAAAAAAGGTTATGCTTTGCTTATATTTTTTTTTGCAACCACTTTATTTCGCTTTTGCTGCTTCAAATAAAGATTTGTCTCCGCTAGCAGTCAAACGTCTTCACCAACAAAGCTTTTATTGCTTTAATGTGTATTAAGTTTTATAATCCAATCCGAGTTTATTCGACGATATAGCATCCCAAGCCTGAATGTGAATTATGTGCATTAAAATTTCTAGTATCTTCGATGTATTATACTATAAATATATATCAATGATACAATACTTCTCACAAAGTGTTCATCATCTAACAATTACATTATTTGCAGAAAGCATGATTTAAACTCTAGACGTATCACATTTAAATGTTCATACAAGTGCACTATATAATTATGGGATAATACTTTTAAAAAACATCGTACTTATCTAAAAATGCTCCTCTTAGATATTGAACAAATTTTTTTACTTATACAGCACAAATACTCAACTTTCAATTTCAGACTTTTAAAAGTACTAAACACCGAATCATTAAGCATATACAACTATAGTTACTACACTAGGTTATTCACCTAATCACCTAGGATTCTCTAGCTATGGTTCTAGCAAGAAAGATATCTAGAGTTATCTGGTTCCTTATACTGTTTTGTCTTAAATAGTCAAAAATAAACAGAAACGCAAATAGTTTCAAGCTTCTAATCTAATCATTTGGACACTTTTTAATTCGTAATTCTTCAAGTTGCTTAGTTTGTTAGTCTTTTACTACATGTGTTTATGGATAATAATAATACTATACAAGTTTTATATATAGATTACACAACCAATCAAAATCTAGCTACGTACGTAATTGAATTTGGTGGGTGTTCAAATACCAACAAATCCACCAAACATGTAACATAATTTTCAATCACATTCAAGAAAGCCATGTGATTTTATGATCTTGGTCAATGAAATCTGAGTCAACTCTTCTCCTATCTTGATTCTTAGGTGGGTATTGGCTACTCGTTTTCAAAGCATCGACCTTTTTCTTGACTTTTCATTATACTTTGTTGAAAGAAAAATAATTTTAATTCAGAAAACTACACAATTTAAGCGAGAAGATTAAACACACAACCTGTCAACACGTTTTTTTTTGCCATTTTCAAAAAGTACTCACATTAAAGTAGGCGATTTATAAACCAACTGGCTTAAATTTCAGTTGGCCTTACTTTTTAGAAGCTTGGACGAGGTTTTATACTTTTATCTTAGTGTGAAGCTGTGAGTTCTAGAGGTTTCTTTCGTGGGTCTCTCCTAGTAGTTCGTATCCCGAGGCTTGTCCGTTTAGATGGTTTAGCTCGAGCGTCGGATTTTAAGTGTGATGCCGTTCTAAAAATAAAATAAAATAAACTAGGCAATTTATACTATTCAGTTCAAGTCCAATGAACATTAAAATGAAAATGAATTTACCAAGTACAAATATATATCACTTATTTGATACTTTTTATAGAAAAAATTTGGCATATGATGTCGATGGATTTTCGTGTGATTGAAGTAGCTGTACGTTTTTTTCTTCATGCAGACTACTTTTTTCAACTTTAGGCTGTCCACTAACTCTCATATAAATTTCATTTTTATTTATATATATTTTGTTGAAACGAGCCGCAAGTCATGCATTTAACGAAATTTACGAATCACAATTCCACACGCATCGATCACTTTTCTAGCATCCATATGACCATATGTCATATTCACTTCAACTTTTTTTACTTTCAACTAAGGTTCCATTAAAGTACTTGGTTTATCTTTTTTGGGTTTTGCTAAATGCATAAGAACAAATAGTAGTGACTAATTAATAGGTGTCTCACAGTGTCATAATACCTAGATGAAATGTTTATTTAATTTTAATGAAAAAAGTATAACCTTTTCTAATTGTATCAAGTCCAAAAGAATTAAGTGAAATGCAACTCAAAATTTAATAAAAGCATTTTTATTTAAGTTCAGAAAAATTGTGCGACCGGTCACTTGTAACCTTAGTTTCGCCGGTGGTCGCACATTATATATGGTGGTTGACTGGGGTGGTTGAAAGTAGTTAGACGTAAAATTTGATTGGTTCTTCTTTGAGTACTATGCAATCCTAACACCTAGGTTAAACGAAACCTTTAAGGCTATGTTTAACATTTTTTTTATTCTTTTAGTGTTTATGTCATAAAATAACAAGTAAATTTCTTCAAAGTTTTGTACCAGTGCGTAAAGTACAAAAAATATCTTTAAACGTCACAAACTATTATAAAGTGTGTAAATGTACACATTTTGATGTATTATCATACCATAATATATGACAAGTGTTATCATTTTTAACGTGACAATTCATTAAAATGCGCATACCATAATAATTTATAAAATTTTGTGACATTTAATGATATTTGAGGTTCGGTATCAAACCTTCTTTTAGCTTGTAAACTAATTATGTAACCTCACAAGAGAAGTACATATGTGCTAGCAGTCCAACGAGTTTTTCACTTATGCCACTCTCTTTCTCACTCTTCTAACCGTTTATCCCGCCTAGAGTAGTGAAGGTTCCAGTGAAATTTAATGATCATGTGGTTAGTAACTTGAGCCAAAGGAGTAATGATAAAGTGACTGGGGGTGTTACTAATGATATTAGGGTTCATGGAATTGGGAGAGATGATGAATCTAAGAGTAGGTTTGTAGAGAAGAGTGAGGATGTGCCTGATAAGGATACTCTGGAGATGATTACTACTTCTAAGCAAATTGTAAGTAATCCTATGAATAATAGTGTTTTAAATGAAAATGTAAAGGTAGATAATGATAATGGTGAATCTTGTGTTGCAAATGTTTATGGAAATGACTCAACTAAACACCTGGCGTGCTTGGTTAGGGGTTTAAGGGGGGTGGGGAATGGGTAAGGTATTCAAAAGGGCCCACATCACAAATTATTTAGTGCTTGGTTGGGGAAGGGTAAGGTATTGATTACCCCGTAATGGGTAATGAACCATTATAGAATAAATTGGGGGGTAAGGGATTGATTACCCACCTCACTCATTCCTTTGCATTCCTTTCCCTTTCCTTTTCCCTTTCCCTTTCCCCACTTTGAACCAAGCGGACCCCTAGTGTTGGGAAAGAGAATGAAACTGTTAAGGGAACTAATGTCAGTGTACATGAAGAAAATCATGCTTCTAAAACGGTAGACTAATCCTGTGAACATTGATAATCCTAACATGAATAAGGAGAAATTGTCTTATGCTAGTGTTGCTAAATAATCAAGTATGGAAGTGGAAAATAAGCTGAAATTTGCACCCACAGTCCTTACTGAAATAGGAAAGGAAGTGGTTGTATTTGATGAAGAATTGGTTAGTATAGGGAGTAATGTGGCAATTAACAATTTGTATTATTTTGTGGGACATAATATGAGTATACTTGAAATAAGATACCATCTGAGAAGAATGTGGGTGAAATTTGGCCCGAAAGAAGTCATTAATAATGGCAATGGTTGTTGATTGTTCAAATTAGAAATAAGGAATGAATGAATTTAGTTTTAGAACAAGGGCCATCGATGGTGAATGGTAAACCTTTAATAATCAACAAATGGGACCCTGATATTGGCTTTGAGAAAGTTGAGCATTACAAATTGCCTATTTGGGTTAAATTCACTAAAGTTCCTATGGAAGCTTAGAGTATTGATGGTTTGAGTGCAATTGGTAACAACATTAGGATCCCAATAATCATGGATACAATGACTGCCAATGTTTGTCAAAATGGATTTGGAAGAACTAAATATGCAAGAGTATTAGTTGAAGTGGATGCCAAGAAGGAATTAAAAGTTCAAGTTGAATTGCTATATAGAGATAAGAATCAAAATGTGAAGGGGATTAAAGTTGTAATGGTAGAGTATGATCGGAAGCCAAATGTTTGTACTCACTGTTATGTGTTTAGGCATGAGTGTAAGTATTGTACAAAAAGTGCTAGAATAGATGAGGAAATAAAAGTGATGCAAGAAACTAAGCAAAAGGAAGTTAGGAATAATGTAGCTAAATTTATAAGGCCAAGACCAAGGAATGGTGTTGATGATAGATTTGTGTAGGGGAGAAAGCAATATGGGAATGAGGGGACTTCTACTAGTCAAGGTCACTACAATAGAGGGTAACCTAAGCAATAATGGACTAAAAAGAAGGATGACATTGGAAGAAAGGATGAAGCTGATAAAGGAAAAACATATGAAGAAGAGTTCCCTGCTATAGGCTCTAAAGAAGGAAGGAGCAAAGCAAAAAGCTAAACACATAGTGAAAACAAGAATAGGTTTGATGTGTTGGCAAGTGAAGACATCAATGAATCTTTGGACAATAATGATAATCAAGAGTGCCAAGATGATATATGCAGGGATCAGAATGTGATGTCTTTAAGTATGGTAGAGAAAATTGTCAAAGAAAAGAGGTTTTAAATAAAGCTAACAAAATGAGAGTTCCTGATATATTTATTCATTGGTAGAGGATACCTACTATTGAAGAATCAAAGCTATGATCTCGGAATATGTTTAAGTGCCGAAGCAAAATGGAAAAATGAATGCCCCATTTGAGGAAGATGTATATGGTTTAATGTCTGGAATTTTAAAATTGTATGTCTAAGGTTGTATTGGAATATAGAGAGATAATTTAGCTTCTTAAAAGGTGTTTGAGATTGTCTTTTTCCTTTTCAAGTGTTTTGTTTTGTAATTTTTTTATTGATATAATATATTTTCACTAGTTTTTATAAAATAAAAAATAAAAAATAAAATTATGTAACCTCACATTTTTAGACATTTTTGTCCATTTTATATGTTTTTGTCCATTTTATACGTTTTCATCCATTTTCATAAATATAAAAACGAACAAAAACGTATAAAAATAGATAAAAACGTAAGAAAAACGAACGTAAATGTATCAAAATGGACAAAAATGTATAGAAACGGACAAAAAACGTAAAAAAACGGATAGAAACGTAAAAAAATGGATGAAGACAGATAAAGACGGATAAAAACGTAAGAAAAAATGGACGAAAGCGTAAACGTAAGAAAAACGGACAAAAGTGTATTAAAACGGACGAAAACAGATAAAGACAAATAAAAACATAGGAAATATATAAAAAACGGACGGAAGCGTATAAAAACGGATGAAAACGCGTAAAAATGGACGAAAACGTATAAAAACGGACAAAAACGTATAAAGAGACATAAAAACGTATGAAAACGTAAGAAAACCGGATAAAAACATATAAAAGGGTTAAAAACGTATGGAAAATGTAAGAAAACGGACGAAAGCGTATTAAAGCGGATGAAAATTGAAAAAAGGTATAAAAACGGAAAAAAACGTATGTAAACATATAAAAATAGACGAAAACGTATAAAAGCGAACCTTACTAACATACGAATAGTTACATAAATAATAAAAAGAGTAAATGACACGTTCGTCCTTTTGGTTTGAGAAATGACGATTATACCCTCATGAAAACGTGAAAAAAACGGACTAAAGCGTATAAAAGCGGATGACAATGTTAAAAAATTTGACAAAAACGGATAAAAACGGATAAAATATACATTTATTAGGTGAAAAAAATGTCAATGGACCATTACTGTAACTTTTCTAAGTGAAAAAATTTCAACGGACTAACGGTGGAAGTCAATGCAAACAACAATGATCAAAACTGTAACTTTTATAAGTGGTAGTATGACAATATTACGTACATTGGTAAGTATTTAAAAGTATATTACGTATGTTAACAATAAAATAAGTATGTTACGTATATCGGTAAATTTGAAAAAGTTTGTTACGTATATCCAGCCTTCACCCTATATTTAATTGTGCCATTCATTATAAAAATCATGGGTGCTTCATTTCGGCCATCCATCACCTTAAACTAGTGTACTCAAATCCTGTTTGATTAGTTTGCCTTCATCGACAAAAGTTAGTGTGTAAGTTGGTTCTTAAACATGCATGCTAAGCTAGCAGCTAAATAGACAAACTAATCATATGAATGTGGTATGATCATGACTTGTATAACTATATTTAAATTAGTTTTTCGAGAGGCGGCAACTACGGTTCACGAACGATACACACCTTATTCCACAAATCTGTTTCACAAACAATTTTTTGGTCAATAAGATACAAATGTTTGAAAATCTTTTAGGAACATATTCAACATTGTGTGCATGGAATATGTTCTTTGGAAGCATTGGTGCACCATGTTTGAATTTGAGCAAGTTGGGTGGCTCTTTTCAAGACTAACTTAACGTACCAACGAGGAAAAACAACCAATGTTTGGTTTGGTTTTACTTTGATAATTGAGTGAGAAATAATACGTATTAAATAGGGTCAAATAAAGGTATGGGTCCGATCCAAGAAGTTGACCTTTTTTGTCAAATTGCTGGTCACACGTGCCACACGCCGCACCGCTCGGAGAATCCCACCACCCTCGAGAAAAAAGATACATTTTACCTTATACTTAATGTGCAGTTAATGTGATTAAACTTTCTACAATGAATACAGTAATCTTCAAGTTTTCAACGTAGACATTATCACATTTAAGTTTTCTGGAACGCCGATTTATAAAAAGTCATATTTTGATAAGTTAAGAGGAGGTTGATGTAAAACCTTATTTCGTCATAGTTAAGAAAAATAATTGATGCATCTAAAAGTTATGTCTAATTTTGTGTCTAAATATCTGTGGTAATAATTCATTGGTTGTATCAATTTGACTCACTTCTCACAATCCAATTAGGTAATGACACATACGTTAGACACAAGATTAATTATGGCTTTTAGGCCTCCTAATTTTTTATTGTTATTATTATTTTATTTTTTTAATACTAGACACGTATGGTGTATAGCGACGAATTATAATAGGGTATTGTTAGGAGTATCTCCTTAAAAGTCGGTGGCACCACCCCTAAGCCACTTTTACCCACTTTGTATACTATGCGAACAAGAAAAGACAACTTTTTACTAGTTTTATGTTATCTATTTTCTATTTATTAATATTTTTAACTTATCAAACTTTACATTTTTATTTCGTTTTTTTAGTTCTGTAATTTTATAATAAAAAAATTATAAAAATAAACTAGAAAATAAATAAAAAGAAGAAGGGTTGGGGGAAGGGTTGCCAATATCTATTTAGGGGGTTTGTATAATCAACCCCATCTATAATTATACTCGCGGACTTATGTTTTCGCTTGCCTCTTGATGCAATACTTGCAAGTTTAATGTAAAGTTATTGCGAGAAAAAAAATCTGTGATTATATATGAAAAATTATAAAGTTTTAGGATAAAATAATATTTAAATTATTAATTTACTGATGGATGTTGTTACCATTTTTAATTAATGATATTTAAAATTTTCATTAGTGTAATAAAAGGGGCAATTTAGACAAAACACTTTACTCGTCTAGAGATAATAATTGATAAATCGTAACAACACTTTACCCACTTTTAATAATTAACAGTTCAAGTTGATGAAGTTTGCATTTATTAAGCGTGACATTTAAAAGTTTATTAAGGCACTGTGTAAGTTGATTGAATTTTTATTTATTAAACGTGACATTTAAAAGTTTATTAAGGATTATTAAGAGGTAATTTAGTCCAAACACTTTACTCATTTTTAAGCAATTCTAAATTTTTAAATTTTTAAATTTTAAAATAAACTCTTTATAGATAGTAGAGATAAAAATGTCAGCAATGCTCAATTATGTCAGAAGAGGTGTATAAATTATAAATGCTCAGTTCTAATAAATTGTTCAAGAAGTACCTTGGATAAATTGTTCAATATTATGCATAGTGACGACAATATATGATAACGTCAATTTGTTTGTATGTGTGTTTATTTTCTTCTTTTATATATATAAGTATAAATGCTCAGAGTGGAGAATTTTGTGAATTACATTATACTAGTAGTTAAGTATAAATAATTAATAAATTGTTTAAACTTTTATAAGTAAGGGTATTTTTGTTAAATAAAGTTACTTATTTTGTAAATTTTTAACTAAGAAGAAAGTTTGACTATTTCTAGTATGTCGATCTTGCAACATAAAAAGATCAAGAAAATCTTACAGAATTTATAAGGTTATATAAAATATTGGAAAAATTAACTTAAACTAATATGGTACACATAAAATTAGTCAACAATTCATAATTATATACATAGACTTTGATCGTGTAATTTTGATTAAATATAGTGACTTACTCAACACAGAAAACTTTAACAAGTTTAATATTCAATAGCTAGCTTATACTATTCTTATATATTTTTAGAAAATATTATCATTGATAGACATGACATAAGTAACACGTCTTGTCTAAGTTTGAATCGTTGACATAGTCAAGTGTTGAGTACTCATGATTCATGAAATATCTACTCCGTGCATTGACAACTACTTGCTTCAAAAGTTATTAATGTCATTGTTATAATAATTAGGGATAAGTGTTTCTAAATGTATCAAAGTTACCCTGTTTTACTAAGTTGTGTATCAAAAAATTAATCCTCCTAAACAATGTAATATTTTTACTAATCATACTAACATGTGTATCAATTAAGAGTCCCGTCTATTTTAGCTGACGTGGCCAAGTGGAGCCGTTATCTTTCTTTTTTCCTTGTTGACTCATGCCCAAGTGGTAGTCAAAGTATACCCAACGGTCAAATAACTCGTGAATATATACAAAACAAGATTATCACCCCCAAAACAAAAACCACCACTTGAACGACGACAACCACCACCACCATGTCTTATGCAAAAGACACTCCTCGTGTAATAGGGCAATACGTTCGACCTTTTTGTGATTGTGGCCATCGAGTGATGTGAAAACGGCGTGGACACCAGAAAATCCAGGGAAAAGGTTTATTGCTTGCCCCATTTATGTAAGCCCTAATTTTATAATTGGGTATTTTTTGAATTTGTTGTTTTGTTTACATCTGATTTTGTTTTTGTTTTAATTATAGGATAAGAAAAGAAAGTGTGGTGTGTATGAGTTCTTTGATGAAGATTTACCAAGTGATTACTATAGGCAGCTGCTATTGGATTTGCATGCTAGGGCAAGGAGAGGTAGTGAAACAAGAGAGATGCAAGAGCATATTGGTGTGCTAACTATGGAGAAAGCAAGGCTTGTGCAAGAGTTGACAGTGACAAAGTCAAAACTACAATTGTATGACAGAATCTTTGTCATTTTGGTGGGTGTTTTGTTGGTTTTGTGTCTTGTATTAGGTATGAGGATTGGGTAGGATAGTGTAGGATTGTGGTAGTTTCTGTTGTAATGGTATTTGACTCAAGTTATTAGCAATGAAACAATTTGCAGATTTCTTATATTGATGTTGCGTTTGTTATGTTTTCGCTAGCATGTCACATTTGTATGCACTTTAGAAAGTAAAATTAGTAGCTTAAAATTGACTTTAGAAAGTCAATCTACATTATTCGATTCCTAGATTACAAGAGTGATATGATTGGGCATTAGAGCCATACATAAACCACCTAGTACAAGTAGTTCAAGAGCTTTTGCCTTTGCCTTTTGAACCACTGCATTTGCCCTTGCCTTTTGAAGCACTAGCAGACTCATCTGTTGGAATTTTGGGTTCAAATGGCTTGATACCAAAAAGATTACAAGTTTCTTTGTTTGGCAGACCTAGAACCTTTTTCCTAGCATCATAAGCTTGCCTTGCAAGTCGCTTTGGGGTTAAGTCTTGAGTTCAATATGGATTGAGCTTGCAGCTTCATGATTTGGATAGCCCTTTGGAAAATAGTTAAACCATGTTCCCTCTGAAGTGTCACTACTATCACTAGAAATAACAATGATGTCTGCAAAAAAAAAGGGTTAATAATAAAAATTATAATTAACTAAATAAAAGTGAAGTTCTGCTCACCATTGCAGGTTTCTTTCCCCTTGTTGGAGCTCATTGCAGGTTTCACTTTTAATGTGTTTTGGATTATTTGTTTAAATGTTCTACTTATGGATGAAGAGTGCCTGATACTTGGTCTTTATAATGGTTGGAATTGTCTCAATAGTTCAGTGAAAGTGGTTGATAGGTTGAAAAAAACAGTGCATTTGCAGGAAAGATGCTAATAGTGGATTTGCAGGATGATATGTTGAATACAATAGTGCATTTGCAGGAAAAGATTCTAAAAGTGCATTCAAACATGTGAAAATAGTGTATTCAAATAATAGAACATGAACAACACAACCATAGCTTGAAAATTTGACTTTATCAAGTCATATAACTTCATACACAACCACAAAAAGAGGCATCTAGTTCAGTAGGCTTAATACATATTGCAAGTTTGTCAATGCCCAAGTTACTTTAATACACAAAAGAGGGCATGTTAAGTTACTTACTACCTTAATACATCTAGTTCAGTAGCTTAATACATATTACATAATTGGTGACTAGTCTATGTTCATTGGAGTGTTTTGTGAGCTTCCTTGTCCTGCAATGCAGTTTTCGCCAACTTGCTTTTAATGATTCTTTCACTTGGACCCCTTTTTCTCACTGCAATTTTAAGTCTTGGTTGCTGGACTGGCTTAACTTGTGCTTGCACCTCAAACTTCATTAGGGACTTCGTTGGCTAGCAAGATTGTCTTCATTTCCAAACCAGAAAGAAAATCCTTTTGATTTATTTGGTTGCAATGGTCTTGGTTGTGAACCACTTGGGTTACTTGCAAAATGAACACCACCAACTTTGTTGAATGCCCTTGTTGGAGTTGATGCAAATTTTAATCTCGGATATCGAACCCCTAACAACACCCGACACTATCATGTTGAGAAGTTGTAGACCCACTTGCAGACCCATGTTGAGAACTTGCAGACCCTCCTTGAGCATTTGCAGACCCTCCTTGACCACTTGCAGACCCATGTTGAGAACTTGCAGACCCTCCTTGAGCATTTGCAGACCCTCCTTGACCACTTGCAGACCCTTGTTGAGAACTTGCAGTTCCTCCTTGAGCATTTGCAAACCCACCCATTGCAGGCCCATCTTGACCACTTGCAGACACTCCTGAACATTTGCGACCCACCAACACCACTTGTAGTTCCTTTCTTGGCCTACCAGACTTTTTTTTCCTTAACGGTGTTTGTGAACAAGTGGGATTCTTACATCCTTTTTGTTATGACCAACCCGATAACAGCTTTGACAAGTTACAATACCACCTACCCTGATATCCTTGTTCCACTTCCACCTTCACCTTTGCCGATCCTCTTCTTCCTTGGCCTTCCTGGCATAACTATGGGTTTTGGTGGTAGAATAGTTGAGAATTGACTTTGATCCGCCGAAGTCAGTTCCACCAACTGGCTTTAAGCAGTTATTATAAGTGGCATGGTATAGAGTTTTCCTAAACCAATTTGGAACAAACTGTTCTGGAACCATATTCACCTTGAAGATACAAGATAAGTGTGGCACATTGCCGGTGCTCAAAGATCAGGCATAACCTGTTTCACAGCTTCAATGAGTCCTTTATGTTGGTCAGACATAAGTGTGAGACCTTGCCCAGTTGGCATTTCTAAGTCATCTCCAAGAAGTTCTAAAAACCAAGCCCAATTGTCCTTGTTTTCTACATTGACAATGACCAAGCTATAGGGTAAATATGGTTGTTCCCATCTCTTCCTATGGCAGTTAAAATCTCACCTTGATTAGGTCTCTTTAAGAAACAACCATCCAATGCAACCACCCTTCTACACCCACTTTTGAAACCTTCTTTAATGCATAAACGGACATAAAACCTATCAAAATAAGTCTTGTCATCTGTTCTGAAACACCTACTTTGATCTGTGGACCCGGGTTACTATCCAGTAATTCTTTCCCATATGATCTAAGCAAACGCATAATGTTGTTCTATAGTTTTCTCATACTCACTTAATGCCCAAATCTTTGCAGCTTTACCGATTAGGACTGACACTACATTTATACTTTTTCATAACAAGATCAGCTATATCTACTAGCTTTATATCTGGATTCTTTCTAATTTTATCACCAAACTGTTTTCCTATCCACTTATAGTCCACTAGTGACCCAAACTTGAAATTTCTCACACAATTATGTTCAGACTTTAAAGATATAATCTGAAATGTTTTTTCAGAGTTGATCCTAGCATATAATCTAAAACTACATTTTGGTACATCTTCAGGTATTTCACAAGGATACCTGAATTGCTTCCTTTGTTTGCCTAAATCAGGATCCTTAAGGTTTGGTGGTCTTTGGCCACAAACAAAGAATTGCCTTATCTAATGCACTCCTCTCATACCAAATTGAATATCCATTGGCCAAAGCATAGTATGTTAAGCATTCCTTCAATTGTGCTGCACTCTCAAACTTTTGCCCAAGCTGTTACATGAAAACAATTCAAATCAATGAATATATTAGCCAAACTTTTGACCAAACTATTAGAAGAACATAAAAAATAAGATTCATTACCTCTGGAAGCTGTGACCTCCAATGTGTGCTAGGATCATATGTAGGATATTTCTCTACCACATCTTCAACACCAACAAATGGGTCTTGCAAATCAGAATCATCACCATCACCCTTCAACTTTCTCAATAAATCTCCTATGAACTCATCATGCTCAATCAATACTTCATTTTTGTTTGAAACTGCAGCCCTACTACTCCTTGCAGAACCGGAACCATCTCGCAATGGTGTTGCTTTTCTCTTACTTTTGTTTGCTTTCCGGTTCTAAGCTCTATGACTCTTCTTCACCAAAGACTTAGATAATCAATGGACTTCTGAGAGTAATCACTATCATCACTGTCACTATCACTATTTCTATCACTATCTCCATCACTATCTCCATCACTACCTTTATCTTTATCACTTTCAACCACCATTATGCCTTTACCCTTATGAACCACACTCCCTTGTTCAAGATCCTCCTCATTCCACCTCTCCATTTCTTCAACTGTAAACACATTGCATTGCCTCTTAACGGGTGTTCCTATTTTCTTAGAGGTTCCATCACTAATTGCACTAGGGTCGTTTAGCTAATATCGTGACAAATCAATGGCACAATGTTCCAAGTATATATCTATTCCACCATGCAACTTTGAGAGGTCATACATGTGACTCAAGTCATCGTCATTACCTACTTTCACTAAACCCTTCTCTAGATCATGTTCTGGGATTGTATAGTATACACCAAATATGTGGGCACAATTTGTTCTCTCAACTACCATGCTCTTAAATTCTTCATATTTAAGCCTAGCAACATATATGCTAACCATTGTTCCACCATCATACCTTAGTGGTTTGTGCAGGAAAATCCCATCAAACCAAACCTCCAACTCTACACCATCAGGCCTAGGAATAGTCATTCTAAAAGAAACAACATACAAAATTGGGGTTAAACCCTAAACTGTAGTTGTAATAAATTAACAATTTGTAAATTGGAATTAACAAAACACATACCTTAATACTTTAATTGCATTCAAATTAGGATTCTGGAAAAGTTGTGTGTGTAATGTGTTAAGAATTAGGGTTCATTCATGATCCGAGAAGTGGTATGTGATTTGGGATTGTTGTGCTAGTATGTGTTTTTGGTGGGTTAATATGCCGCCCTTTTGATCGCCACTTGGGCATGAGTCAACAAGGAAAAAAGAAAGATAACGGCTCCACTTGGCCACGTCAGCTAAAATAGACGGGACTCTTAATTGATACACATGTTAGTATGATTAGTAAAAATATTACATTGTTTAGGAGGATTAATTTTTTGATACACAACTTAGTAAAACAGGGTAACTTTGATACATTTAGAAACACTTATCCCTAATAATTATGATAAAAGATATTTTGTATAGAAAATAAAATGACAGTCAATTCTTAATGGTTCTTTCTTGAATACAACGTTGGTTAACGAATATATAATCATCTTCCATGTCTAACAAAACACTATAGAAAAAGAGAGTTGTTATTAACTAACTTTAATCATAATTAAAAAAAAAATAGAAAAAGGTAAGCAATTCTTCAAAACAATTGGAGTCACAAAAGACTAAAAAAAGTTTGGATAGAGTCAAAGTTAGTCTTTTTTAAGAAGTTGTATACGAAACTTCTTCATGGGCCCACATTGCCACGTGGACAAATCATGACGCAATACCATACGTTTTTGGACAAAAACCCTACATATGATACACTTTTACATTCACACACGTATCAAAATCATATATAAAAAGTCAAAGGTTTGGTCCTTACGACTCTTCTTCTAATCTTTATATATACCTTCCTCAATTCCACCACTAAAAGACTCTTGAAATCTCAACAACACAACATCCATCTCTTTTTTTCACTCATTCACACATATACGTCTCATTTATATATGACCAAGTTCAGTTTTGGACCAACTTTGGATACATCCGAGCCATTGGTGTTATTAAACAAGAGTTCAAGGTGGAACCCTTTTGCTATGGTTCCGAACAGCCCCCCTCATGCTGCAGCAGACGATCGAAAAGTCTTGGCCGAGATGGACCTTTTTAGTTCTAAAAGTAATAGTTTAGTCGTTAAGAAGGAAGATTTTCATGCTAGTGATGATGTAAATGTAAGTAACTCACATAAATACTTCATAGCTATTATAAAAAAGTAAAGTAAAGTAACTCCTAATATCGTCTTTCACGGGTTATGGGTTCCAATACCGTTTTCCACGGTGTATGGAGGAGGTTAAGACGTAGACAGTCATACCCCTACCTAAGATAGATAGGCTGCTTCCGGTTCTACCAAGGGTAGAAAAGGACCTCCTACCCTTACTTCATAGCTATTATGTGTTTATTTATTTATTATTTTTCTTACTACGGTTATAATTTTCTTAATTAATAGACGGGTTTGGATCTTCTTACACGCGTCAGCGGCGATCGATCATCAACTGGTGATATTTCAAGTGATGAAAACAGATATACTAGCAAGGTACATACTTGGAAATTAAGCAAACTTATTCAATACTTTACTGTTGCATCCTTTATATTACTGTATTATTTGATGGTACTTTTGCTTCATTAGTCAATTAACTAGTTTTCTTAATTATCTTGACTTTGTGTGCTTCAAGTATGTTCTTATGTCCTTAATTATTTTGGTGGCACAAAAGTAAAATAAATTATATAATCTTGGTTAGAAGCTACAATGGTGCTTAGATATATAGTTAGAGTCTCTCTACTGACTATTAAGTACTCCGTAATAGATTAACACTAATCCTCTCTAGGAAATTAGCAAATTCATTCGCAACCGGTAGATATATTTGGGTTAAATGTTGTCTTTATATATTACATGATCATTTTAGAGTATTAGGTTATTTAAGTAGTATATGTTCTATATATATGATTCTATGTTTATGAAATACCTCATAAAACTAATGGTATCACAATTTAAAATCGGATAATTATGTTTTGATTTTTAATTTTCAGTTGGCAAAGATACAAAGTGAGCTAGAAAAAACGAACCTTGAGAACCAAAGGCTAAAAGAGATGTATCTACAAGTTAGCAACAATTACAGTGCCCTACAAGTGCAATTTGTGGCTCTAATGCAACAACATGAGCAAGGCATGAGAAATGAAATCATCCAGAAGCAAGATCAGAAGGTCGATAATCTTGCTCAACAGGTTTCGGTAGCTGTTCCTAGACAGTTTATGGAAATGACATCTCATGGTTCTTCCTCGGAAGAAAAGACTTTATCGGGTTCGGGTCTAAACACAGCTGAGTTGTCAAAGAATGCTGATATAGATGGTAAGACTGTCCGCCGCGAAGACACCCCAGATTCAAATGTATGGACATCAAATAAAGTTCCTAGATTAGCTGTCCCTGAAAACAATGAGCAGACAAATGATGCAACAATGCGTAAAGTTCGTGTTTCAGTTAGGGCACGTTCGGAAGCACCTATGGTAATATATTTGCTTTGTACAATCATTTATACGTATTTGATATTCAATTGACTTAGCCTATTAGACTTTGTGTTGTTAATTTATTGGTGATCTGATTGTGTTGTGATATGATCGGTTTCCAGATTACTGATGGATGTCAATGGCGAAAGTACGGACAAAAGATGGCTAAAGGAAATCCGTGTCCACGAGCATACTATCGTTGCACAATGGCTACAGGTTGCCCAGTCCGTAAACAAGTTCAACGATGGGCCGATGATCAGACTATTTTAGTAACAACCTACGAAGGGACTCACAATCATCCTCTCCCACCTGCAGCAGTAGCAATGGCGTCAACTACTTCAGCTGCAGCTACTATGCTGCTCTCGGGATCAATGTCGAGCTCAGATGGTTATATGAACCCTAATCTATTGGCTCAGGCAATTAGACCAGGCTCCTCTAGTATTGCTAGCATATCTGCCTCAGCTCCGTTTCCAACAATTACGTTAGACCTAACACACCCTCCAAACACATTGCAAACACTTAATGCAACCCCATTTGAGGGTCACCCATCATCACAATATTTCCAACCACCATCTGCAATGCCTTTACAAGTGTTTCAGCAAGGAGGCGCAGCCTTTATACAACCAATCAAGATTCTCTGGCCTTCAATTTTCTCAAGACAAAATCTCGAATCAAGTATCACCACAAAACCACCAATCTCAGCCAAATACATCATTCTCGAATTCACTTAGTGCGGCTACTGCTGCCATCACTGCTGATCCAAACTTCACTGCAGCCTTAGCTGCCGCGATCACATCCATCATGGGTGGTAATGCTAGCGCCATTACTTCCAACAATAACAACGACAACAACAACAAAAACGACGCTTACAACCACACTCGTGATCACTAGCAGTTTTCATAGGATATGAAAGTGAGGGAAATATGTTTTTGCAAATTCTTTTGTTCATTTAGTCACCATTTTTTCATATCTAGGAGCTCCTAATGTGAAGGTACAAAATTTGTAATATCATACATTCATTTCTTTGGTTACATAAAGTATGCAATTGTAGTTCTCATATACTTTTGGTTTAATGGTATAAATGTGGATACATTTGGAGTCTAAATTTTGAACTTTTGCTTTGAAATTTGGGATACTTTGGTTTTCTTCCTTCCAGACAACTTCTTAAATATTGGTGGTCTAATTTCATACTCCCTAACAAGCTGACTTTACATATTAATTTTTGTATATGATTTTACTTTTTTTTTTTCTTATGTCATCGTTATGGAATTTCTTCTTCATTGTCATGGGTACAAATTTTTTGGTAAAAAGGGATCACCCTGGTAAATATATTACTCCAGAAAACGTTTAAGTATAACGGATGAGAGTAAGTCTCTTATCTCGGCCCGTTACATCGCATTGAACAAGCACCAAATGTGCAACAACCAAAATCGCTACATAAGAAAGACATGCCAATCTTATGACATACCAAACATACAAATTTCTTCCTACCCCGACCTTGAAGCTTGACATCATACAAGTCAAAAAAGCATCCAATTGCCCTGGTAAATCGTAGACCTGAGCCGCATAATCATCATCAAAATAATCTTCAAGCTGATGATTGCCACCAGCAAGAAACTTTGCAATATCGTTATCTGGCTCAAGCTTCTCGTCCTCGTCACTGTCAGTAATAACAACTTCACCCGCTTTAGAGTACATGTTACCCACCATAGAATATGGTGGAGAATAACTAGGCTTTTAGAGGTTTACCATCATCATCCAGAAGAGTAATTTTCCCTTTATTAGGTTTTCAAACTTATCAATTTTCTCAAAAATAGGAGTAGTACTTTCCTCTTCCACCACCTTAGCTTCCTTATTATTACCAAATCTAAATTAGCCCTATCATTAGTCAAATCAACAGTTTCACTAGGATTACGAGCCTCATCATTGTCATGGGTACGAATTAGTTTTGGTTTATATGGTTCAAGAAACACTACTAAGGGATGCATGCATATTTGATTAATTAGTCTAATATGTTTAAATTAGTTAAAATAGACACGCTGCCAAGTTTGTATGATATGAGGCACTTGAAAAAGCCCAACACCTCTTAATCAACCGCAGTATCTAGGGATCTTTGGTCCAAAGCTTCGATTTGGTGTGGTTTGTTGAGTTACCCTAACAACCTTCGTGGTCGTATTTTATGGGCCGACTAGTTGTTCTTTAACATAGTAGGGTTGGATTAGTTGGAAAATCATTCTTTTTTAGACATAGAGGTTGAGTGTTCGATCCCCAGTCCTTACAAAAAGGCCAGAAGTGTCTAAAAGCATCCTCTAGCCTTTAGATAGGGGTAAGGGTGTATACTTTTCACCTCCTCTATACCTCATGAGATACGGAATTGGGTTAACGATGATTTTACTCGTTCTTTAAGATTAAAGTGTAATAAGAAAGCCCCATGACCGCGATCACCAGTGTCACATCAACGTCTACTCAACTTTCTCTCTCTACATTCAACTTTACAACAAACTTAGTGTAATAAGACAACCGCGATCATCATTTTTTTTCTTCATTTTCATTTTTTAAACATTGAAATTAAAATTTTATTAATACTTAAAAAACATTAAATTAATAATCCAAATAAAATTAAAAAACATTACAACAAAAATTAAAAACTTAAACTAATAGTTTAAAGAGAAAATTACATAAACCGTCCTTATGGTTAGGCCAAAATTGCACGTTTTGTCCTTAACTCTCACGAAGCACACATATCGTCCTTAATTCTCACAAGTGCACATGTCGCCCTTGTGGTTGGATTTTAGATGACCCGTCCTTTGACGGACGGCGTTTGTTTCTGTCGTTAACTCCGGTTACGTGCGCCTCACGTGAGGGGTCCATTTACGCTGTGAAACCACAGGGATGATCCTTGTAACAAGTTTATGTATGTGTTTTCTTTGTTTGCCGCGTTTTTCATCGGGTTATACCCAACCCGTAAACTAAATAAACACAAACCTACCCTCCCCACCCCTCCCCCCCCCAAAAAAAAAGGGAGATGATTTCACACTTTATTTTTCGATTGGGACACTCATCTGCACAACCGGTTAAAGTAGTTTACATTAATAGTACAATAGTTGAATGCACATGGTTGAGTGTCCCAATCAAAAAATGAAGTGTCCAAATCATTCCCCCCACCCCCCCTCCAAAAACAAACAAAAAAAACAAAATCTGGAAACGTAGAGGGGGGTGAATACGTTACCGTTTAAAAACTTTAGATCTTTAGTATCAAATCGCTTATGAAGCTTGTTATAATATGAAAGTACCAATTATTGTTTGTGACTAATATAAAGGATAGTAAACCAAGTTGTCACACAAGCATGAACATCAAACCACATCACAAACAATAGTATAGTGCAAGTATAAAGATAAAGAGATAAAGAAAGGAAAGTGCAAACCGAACACGAGGATTTATAGTGGTTCGGTCACGGATCTCCTCTCCGCCCTACTCCACTCCTCGAGTACCCAACTCGAGAGTTACTTCACTAAATCAACAAGCTCCCTTCTCGGCGGAGAAAACCTTACAATCGTCGCTTACACTTTTTCCGGTACAAAGCTAAATACCGGGTTCTAGTTCGAGGTAGAACCAACCTAACGTCGCCTATACAATATTTCCGACACTAAGCTAGATGTCGAGTTCTTTTACAAGGGTACAACCACTCCCATTATGTTTTATGGCCCAACATAACAAACCTTGTGTTTTATGGCACAAACACATAAACCATCTAATCTAGTTTGGTGAAAGTGTTGTGATGATGCAATGATATTCTACACTAATGATCCATGACACAAATGTCTAATGGATATGAATAACTACTTCTAAATGATCTTCCATTGATAGGAAGCCTTCATGATGAAGATCACAAGTTCCGTAAACTTGTTGTGATAGATCTTCAACTTGTGGTGAGTGGGGATGGCTAGATCTCCAAGCTTTCCTTGGTTGATCAAAGAGTATGCTTACAACAAAGATGAATGTTAAAAGCATTATGATCATGATCATTAGGGTGTTTAATGTATGTTACTACATTGTTAATTATTGATCTAAATGTATGCAAGAAGGTGGAGAAGATGTGTTTTGAAGTGGTGAAGAAATGGGAAAACAATGGGCTTGTATTTATAGACAAAAGTGGGCAGGAGCGTCCACGGACCAAGGAGCCCTTAAAAGGGTTCCGCCCTTTATACAATTTGGTGCCGTGGGTGCCTGACAGAAAATCTAAAAAATCTTTCTTCAAATCTTTCCAAGATATTACCAAGTCTTACTAAGATCACATTTGATATATTGAGTGTCAATCTAACCAAAATATTCAAGTGATCTTCCAAGGATTTCAAAGATGATGCATGACATGATGTAACATGTATTTCCATTTTTAGATTAAAAGGTTTATCAAGGTAAACTTATAAAATGTATTATGTAACTAGTTAATAAAATGTCTAGTTACCTTTTGTAAAAAAGTGCTTGTCAAAATAAAATATATTTTGTCAAGTGTAAGTAAACTTTAGTATTTGTATGAAATACTTGTGAATACAAAATGTAAAATGAGGTTCGAAATAAAATGGTTAACCTATTAAAATACTTAGTGACTCTAAATGTATTTTAAACATTCTAAATGATTTGTTAATGGGTTTGATCATAATGCCACATAACAAACATGTACGAACCTGTGTTGTAACATACGAGGACTTGAGACATCGAGAGGTGTTGAATGTATGTTGAGACAAAGTGTGATTACAAGTAACTTGTACATTTTACGTTATGTATTACAAGTTACATGTTTGTCATCAATCAAAACAAACGAGACTGTATAGATTAAATATCGTAATATTTGCACTAACAATCTCCCCTTTTTGATGATGACAAATATATGTAAACGTAATAGAAAGTAAAATGTAAAAGGTTACTTGTATCCTTACTACCTTTACATTACCTTCTCCGTTTACACTCTTCTCCCCTTTTGTCGAAACAAAAAGGGCGTGTCCTTGGAGTTTAACTTTATTTCTCCCCAAAAGGCGAGCTTGCATCATCCCTAGTGAAGTTAAATCGTCCACTTCAATCCGTCCCTTGTTTGGTAGCGGATCCATGGATCAAATAAAGAGGCTTAACCTACATCAAGGTTAGTTTTATGCAACAAAAATTATGAGAAATATATGAAAAAGAAAAATGCATAGCAATGTTAGCCTATTTTCTCCACTTTTTATCAAAGCACAAATGCTTGTTGAAAAGTGAGAATGATGCTAAATGCGTGCATGCTCCCCTTTGACGGTTGCTCCCCCTTGTTTGAGGGTCGGGGTATGATTAAAACCTACAAAACAAATATTAGTGCAAAACTATATTAGGTCATTGGGACGAGTAAGTGATATACAACAAAGTGTGTATAAGATGCATTCAATAAATTCTTGACGGAAGCTCCCCTTGCTCTAGAGCGTCAAGATGAACCTTCAAAATAAATATTAGTATAATAGAAGCTTTGTCTTTAGACAAATATGTCATATACAACCAAGTGTATAGACGATGCAATATGAGTGCTTAAAGGATATTCCTCCTTGTTCTAGGATGTCAAGAAGCACCTAAAATAAGAAAAATAATTGATGTAAACTTCATCCTTAGATGAGTAAGTTATATACAATCGAGTGTATATGATGATGAACCTACAATGAAAAACATTAGTGCAATATATTTCATCTTTTTCACAAGAAAAATAAGATGTATATATGTGATAAATGATATAATCAAAGATCTCATGAAGTGTAGTCTCCTAATTACAATCATAAGAAAAGTGAGAATATAATATGATAAAAACCTACAAAATAGTTCCTAGAAAGAAGATATGAAGTCTCCCACCGGGTGTGCCACTAGTGGTGCTAGTGTTGGTGTCGGTTTACTAGTAGGATTCATGTGGTGATGGTAGATGACTCGAGATTTACAAAAGTAAGTTTTCGCTAATCCATGGTGGTGATGATTAGTGAAAGTGGTGATGGAAGGTGGTGGTGATTAGGTAGGAAGCTATTAAGGAGTTAGAAACTCGTATGTATAGCAAATATAAAAATATGGACTCATGCAATCCTTTCATCATGTCAAGTGACCAAAGCTAAGAGGAAAAAAAATATGAATGGACATTGCATTTCAATGATGCATAAGGGTTATGATTTGAATGATTTATTGATGCTAACAACCTATTGTTTTGAGCAAGTTCTCATATGCTTCAACCCAAGAGTAATCAATAATGCGTTCTATCTAAGAATATTATAATGAATATACCAAAAAATATAAAAGTGATAACATGAAGGTAAATTCGTTCATTGATTGACACGAATTATAAAGATGACATATTCTAGGTGACAATGGGAAAGGTAGCATGGTTTTGACCGTCATGGATGATTATCACATTGAAAAGAGGTGAAGACAATATGAAAAATACTAATAATAATAATGAGTACCTATATGAGGATGACATCATTTGAGAGTTGAATAGACCAACGTGTTGAAAAGGTATTGGGAATGGCGGTTTTGATTAATATATCATTTGCACTGACAATGACATGCATGATATGCGGGAAAAGGATAAGATCCTATGATGGTGTTCTAGATAGTGAAGTTGTAAGGTGCTAGTTTAAGGAAAATCCTATATGTGGAGATGAAGAAGTTTGTAAAACACATGATGCTTTTTTCACTTGATGAGGTATTGGTGCAAACTTGTGATAAAAAGTTAAAAAGGTTGAACTAGTTGTGGTTTCGTGAACCGGTTTTAGCTAAGTGGTGTTTACCTATGTGTTGGTATTTTAGAGTCTAAGAGACATAAATTTTGACAAAAGACAATTATGTGAATGGATTTCTCTCCCCTTAATTGGTGGACATCCAACATAATGTGTAATGTATCAAATAAGGAATGACAACAAAGTGTTTAGGAGGTTATTCGGGTTAACGAAAGAGGTGAGCTTAGTGATGTTTTCTGGATGATGGTTAGCATACAATGAACTTCATCCTTAAAGTCACGTACCTCTTCTCGATTAATACGAGATGATCGTATGATGAGGCATGTGGTTTCCTAATAGGAAGTGAAGAGGATTAGAGTAATGTTATAACTAAATAATGATGGAGATGATTTTTGGAAAGCGGAAGCAAAAATTAGATTTGGAAAGAGGTCGGTTGAAAGACAAAAATGCAAAGCCAACCCTCTAGAACTTAATTCTATATGCTTTTAAACTATATGCAAGTGTAGGGGTCCCATAAAGCATAGTACTAATCTACGTAGCAATAAAGGGGATTATGCAAAATGAGCATATAAAAGTTAGAACCAAGTGAGATAACAAATAATTTGTTATCAACCTACAAAACAAATTTGTTAGTGACAAAAGATGTTAACATGATAGAAATCAAATGATAACATATTATATAAGCAAAAACAACACATTGCACTTAGTAGACAAGAAATCACCACACAAGATAGCATCAAAACAATCATATTATGCAAGAATACGACTTTATTCAAGACATTTCATTTATGAGATTGTTTTGTCGTTAGACTTAGACACTTAAGCATACTTGGATATACAATAATCTATGTGATTAATTTGTAAGATAAAAAGACTTCTAAAAGATTGTCATAGCAAAAGCATTTTGACAGATTATATGTGCACACGTAGCAAATAAATAGTGTGACAAGAAGCAAAAGAAACAAGATGAAAGATTCATGCAAGTCATGTTTAAGACATAACAATTTAGAGCATGTATCATTTGGATCGTACTACACATAGATATAATGAATGCCAACTAATAGCGTTCAAACACAAATATATCATATCAAAATGACATATTATGAGTTCATAAGTAACATGTTAATCATGCTAAAAATAATTCAAGAGTAAGTATCATGCAAATAAAGTTTAGGTTTAAACGTTTAGTAGCATGAAACAAGAATACAACCATTATAAAGATAAAACCATACTAAGGTTTACACATTTGACTAGTTATCAAACACTAAGATAATGTCAAATCAACTTATCGTATCAAACAAGAACATGTAATCAACACATGTAAGTGCAATGCAAGTGGTTTTAAAAGAAAAGTCATATATACTACTTGTTTGATTAGTATTCCTAAGGCGAGGCAAACTATCAATGTTTTAACACTTACTTTAGGCAAGTATAGGAAAACAGATTTTTCAAGTTGGAGAATGAATATGAGACTATTACTAGCGGTGCTCAATTAAGGCTAAACACGACCATTTTTACGGGTGATTCCACATACCCAACTTCTCTTTAGGAAGCAATTCAACCGTTAGGTCAAATTGAGTTTCTAGTGCAATAAGTTCTCCAGTAGTCATTCTCATGTTAGAAAGATGGGAACTCCTACTTTTGCATATTAAAGTGCATAAAAGATGATAGTTTACCAATACTTGGCTTAATGCGACACACCTAATATGCAATATAACTAAGGTGATGAAGATGTCATGTTATACACATGAATTTTAACAATGGTGTGTTGATAAACAATATGTTTTCATCTTGTGTTTAGAATCTAAGGTTGTTCAAATTACAAAGCTAATTGTATGATCTAACGGATGACATCTTTTATGTTGAAGTGTATACTTTAAAAGTGATTTGATTATCTAAGATTAGGGAATGGAATATGAATGTTCTCATGAGAGCTCTTTGGAACTTTATTTGACAAGAATCTAAAAAGGTTACTAACTTCAATAGATCATGTGTATGTTCTAGAGATGTGTAGTTTTATCCTTGGATGTGCACAAGGTTTGAGCAAGGTTAGGTTATGATGTACGCTTGAAAGGAAATGGATACAAATAGTATATTTCAACAAATGAGATTATCACATGGGATAAAGTTATCATGCTTATGAAAATAAGTATGACAAGATGAATTGGATATGCTAGTTCATAGAACTTGTTCGTTTCAAGATCATTTAGCCAATGAGGTGTAATGAAATCTCTTGTAACACAACCATTTATGTCGCAAGGAAAGAATGATGCATAGGATATACAATATCCTTTTAACAAGATGAATACTTAACGCATGATTTCTTAGGCATAATGTTTTTCAAAACATCATGTTTTCCTAAATGAAGATATGAAGCCAAAGTGTTTGAATCCGATAGTCCCATCTAAATAAACTTGGTCTCAAGATTATATTCACTAGATGATGACAAGATGAATTCACTCGAGTTTCTTATGTATACTCCTCAAGAGTCATTGTTGCTTGGGGTGTATGATGTTGGCTTTGAGATTGCATTTTAACATATGTTGTTAAAATGTTGATTTGAGGTTTAACGAAATTTATGCAGAAGTTTAACGACAAAGTATTACTAATACTTTGATAATTTGTGAAGGTAGTACTACTTATACCTAGTGGAAATTGACAACAATTACCAAGAGCACCATGCTTATTTGATAGTTGAGGTTCTAGCCATAATGAATTATCTAAGTCCTTATATGTGGGAAAGGATGTTTGAGTTTGTTCAAACGTGCATTTGATTCAGGACAAGTGTTGGACACAAGGGCTTTTTGAGCAATACACTCAACGAATTCAAATGATGGTAAGGATGGTGGATTGGTTGATCTAGGTGGTAGGTCTTCTAGTGTGTCTAAATAAGGATGTGGTGATGTAGGGGTTTGTTGTGCTATGGGAGTACTTAGGTTGATTATTTGTCCATAGATGTTGAACACACAAAAGTACGGATACTAATTCTTATGGTTCATTGGTTGCTACAACTAGTGGGTGAAGTGCTTGAAGTTTTGGTTATGTCTATGAAGCTTAGGGGTTGAGGTATAGGTTCACCTTGAAAGGGAACGTTTGATTTAAAGGATGCTCTTGGAAGTTCATGAGCAATACGCTTAATGGTGCCAAAAGATGGAAGAGGGATAATAGGTGTCAAAGAGGGATAAGTGGCACAGTGGGTTGTTTGTTTTGGATAAGTGTTTCAACATGTGTTGTTAAAATACTTGGGTGTTGATTTTTCGGATATGACTTTTAATGACTACAATCGTAAGTCGCATATACTTGAATATTTCGGATGAAATACTTAAGTTGTCAATCCTAATTTGTTAAGATTAGATTGAACTCAAGGATAACAAGACTTGATAGTATGTCTTTAACATACGTGTGAGTTATGACTCTATGTAAATACTTATCGTCTTGAAGGATGACACATTATTTTCATGTTGACCAAGTGAGGCAATACATGTAGATACAAAATAATATCTATAGTCATATGATAGACTTGTGTATGATATATTTGCAAATAATTAGTCCAGATTTGTTAGTCTCGGTAAGTCATCTAAGTCATCCGCAAACGGGTGAGGAGATGTTGGTGGTGTTGCACAAAGTACAAGTTTTGGAGACTTTGGTAGTGAAGGTGTTTTGGATGGTTGTGAAGTAGTCATAATGGTGGGTGATTTTGGTGGTGGAGTTTGAGTACTTAAGTTTAGAAAGTTCACATCTTGAATGGGTGATGAGATGTTGAGAGGTAACGAGTCTGAGGATGAAGAGTTCAAGTTAATGAAGCAACAAGATCGAATGCTAATCCTAGTGGTTTTCTTAAGTGGCCTATTTGAGTTTGAGGATTTAGTCATTTTGACTTTGCTTTAAGAAATGCTAAGCTTAAGGAAAAGTAACAGTGAAGGTGTGAAAATGACCATCCTGAATGTGTCGATTTATGGAGCTAAGGATTCATGGATTGATGTTAATCCATACAAAGATGGTAGTTTCTAATGAGATGGAAGTGTCTAAGATCATGTCAAACATCCTAAGTTAATCCATTGAGGATGTGTTGAGTGAAGTATGAAAGATATGCATTAACAACTATCCTAGAAACGAAATTTGGTAAATTAGATTGCGGGATTTAGTAAAATTCAACAACTTACATGTAGGATCCACGGCACCATTTCTTTACACAAGGAACCCTTAAATTGGTGCCGCCTGGTCCACTTGCATGTATGGCGGTACCAAAATCCATAATGAGACGGAACCAAATTAATGGTGCCGTCTCGTCCGTGGAGACCGAAATCTTTACAGACCCATTTTTAGGTGTCGGGACTTTTCCGAAACCCGAATTTTGCTTAAAACATGTGATATTAATTATTTCTAGTTAAGAAAAGTCGATAACACATATACAAACATAGTGGAGCATAGACTTTGACCAAGGGCTAACGATTTTCACATAAAGTAAAAATGGGTAAAATTTGATAACACACTTGTGCTATCCCCTGCATAAACCGGTTAGCATACAACATTGTTTTAAGTTATTTATCATCCTACAAAGAAAAACAAATAAATTACATCATACAACATTGTTTTTGTCCTTGTACCAAACACTCTCTTAAAATCTTCATTTTTCAAAGTACTTGACTAATTTACTTAGTACTCATTGCTAAGTGAGTTATGACATTTCATAAGTTATGTGAGATGTTAGTATAACCTATGCAAATGAAGTGATCTAATTCTACACGCGATGGTAAAACAATTTTCCAACTTAGTGCACAAAATCTAGCAAATATCCTATTGTGCATAAACAAGAAATCGTCAAACAAGCGAATAAATAACATGGCAAGATTGACACTTATATTATGCAAACAAACAATTGTAAACAACAAATTGAAAATAAGCAAGCAACATATATGCAAACAACATAAACAAGTGGTCATTTAGGATAGCATAACGAGAAAGACATTTTTCATCATTTTACATTTAAATATGACGATGTATACCAAGTTTGATTAGTTTTCTTTAAACATATTACCAAATTATTTAGTTTCAAGAGAAATTGTATCAAAGTTCTAAGAATACCAACTTAAATTGCTTGATTCAAAATTTTGAGTTTTTATGTTAAAGCGAAACTCAATATCTTAGACATACTGTAGTATTTGGTCTATTTCACTTATTTAAAATTAGACTCAGGCCATGAGAGTATTTTTAAATGAAAGTAGACTCAAGTCCCTTTAAAATGATGGGTGGCTCGACTTCTACGAACTTACTGTTAATTAGTTATGATTTTTTGAAGTTGGCCAAAAAACTGCATACTGTGTAGACGGATTCCACGGAACCAAATAAAGGGATCCGCCCTTTATAAGATTTGGTGCCGTGGTCTCTGAGAGCATTCACCAAAACTAGTATTTGACATAGAGAAAACGTGTGTGACTTACTAGATTTCATAGTAAACATATAATGCACATATTTAACAACATATCTACTTATGTAACTTATCTTAAACATTTACGGAGGTGATTTTTCAACTAAATTTATAGTTATCCCAAAAACTCCTTTAAAATCATATTTCTTTGTAAATTTTCTATAAGCATACAATATAATACTTACTAGTTCTTTCAACAAAATTTTATTTTATTTTTCAAGAAAACCTTCAAGCTTGTATACAAAGTTACATTTAACAACAAAATTTCTAAGTATAACAAACAAAGCATTTTCATATCATTTTTCGCTTCAATGGTAATTTGATACATGGATCGTACTCTATTTTAAAACCATTTGTTTTGAAAATAAGAGCTACGTGGCTCGTACCAATTGTGGAAACGTAGGGGTGAATACGTTACCGTTAAAAACTTTAGATCTTTAGTATCAAATCGCTTATGAAGCTTGTTATAATATGAAAGTACCAATTATTGTTTGTGACTAATATAAAGCATAGTAAACCAAGTTTTCACACAAGCATGAACATCAAACCACATCACAAACAATAGTATAGTGCAAGTATAAAAGTAAAGAGATAAAGAAAGGAAAGTGCAAACCGAACACGAGGATTTATAGTGGTTCGGTCACGGATCTCCTCTCCGCCCTACTCCACTCCCCGAGTACCCAACTCGAGAGTTACTTCACTAAATCAACAAGCTCCCTTCTCGGCATAGAAAACCTTACAATCGTCGCTTACACTTTTTCCGGTACAAAGCTAAATACCGGTTCTAGTTCGAGGTAGAACCAACCTAACGTCGCCTATACAATATTTCCGACACTAAGCTAGATGTCGAGTTCTTTACAAGGGTACAACCACTCCCGTTATGTTTTAAGGCCCAACATAACAAACCTTGTGTTTTATGGCACAAACACATAAACCATCTAATCTAGTTTGGTGAAAGTGTTGTTATGATGCAATGATGTTTACACTAATGATCCATGACAAAAATGTCTAATGGATATGAATAACTACTTCTAAATGAACTTCCATTGATAGGAAGCCTTCATGATGAAGATCACAAGTTCCATAAACTTGTTGTGATAGATCTTCAACTTGTGGTGAGTGGGGATGGCTAGATCTCCAAGCTTTCCTTGGTTGATCAAAGAGTATGCTTACAACAAAGATGAATGTTAGAAGCATTATGATCATGATCATTAGGGTGTTTAATGTATGTTACTACATTGTTAATGATTGATCTAAATGTATGCAAGAAGGTGGAGAAGATGTGATTTGAAGTGGTGAAGAAATGGGAAAACAATGGGCTTGTATTTATAGACAAAAGTAGTCAGGAGCGTCCACGGACCAAGGAGTCCTTAAAAGGGTTCCGTCCTTTATACAATTTGGTGCCGTGGGTGCCTGACAGAAAATCTAAAAAATCTTTCTTCAAATCTTTCCAAGATATTACCAAATCTTACTAAGATCAAGAAGAAGATAGATTAAAAAGTTAGATCGGGGAAAATCGTAGGGTGAAAGAATGAGTCGCCAGAAGAGATCGTAGTTAGGGTTAACTAACCCTAACTACGATCTCTCTCTTGGCGACAAAAATCAACTCACCCTACGATTCCCTAACTACGATCTAACCTTTTTTCTTTAATCTTCTTCTTGGTCGGTTAAATAATTAATAGGTTTCTTCTACATCGTGGGTCGGTGTATTAATATCTATCATTCGCAAGGCCTTTTTGTTTTGACTCTTCACGTGCATGCTATTACTGATACTAGGGTCTTTAAACCTTTATTTTTGGTTGTAATCTTAGTATACAAACCATTGAATATTATAAGGTTACGAATTGCATGCTTGTTTATTTATTCAAGTTGAAATTGTTTTCATTGAGTTTGAGGTATTTTGAGAGTCGCCTTGCTGCACTTTGTCATGATGGGGGTTACGAAAGAGAGGGATAAGGGTGGAGGTAAACTTGACCACGATGGGAGTGATGTGGAATTTTTAACTTCACGTGGAGCAGTTGGTCATGATGCGAATGAGCCTATTGTTAGTCTTGGTGAGTCGATTCTTCAATCCATATGAAACCCTAATAGTAGGAATGATAGAGTTCGGTATTGATTATGGTTCTCGTTCGATGGACAAGTGGAGCCGGTTTCACTTGGTTCAAGCCTAGTCATAAAGCACCTAGTCATGACACTGGGGTCATGATACTCGTGCTATTGAAACAAATCTTGAGGGAAAACTTGTTCTTGTGGGTGATCATAAACCATTAAAACTGTGACGTGACAAAGAGATGCTTCTTTACTTCATCAAGCTAATCCATTTAAGATTTTAAGGTGCCGCAGTCAAGTAGGAGCGAGGAGATGCCATCGCTATTGGTTATTATTCTAAACCTCCTCAAGATAGTGATCCTATGGCTTCTAATGTTAATGCTACTTGTAGTCCTAATAATGCTAATGATAAGGTTGATATGAATGCACATGGGGTCGAAACAACCTCTTCATCGTGATGTCAGGTTAGTTTCTATCAACCTAAGAAACACACGCCAAACTTCGTGAGGGTTGGAGTGTAGTAAGAAAGCAATGGTGTGGATCTTTCATTCCATGGTGGGTTGTGAAGAGGTGAACACTAGGTTTGAGAATACTTTGTATGGGTATTTCCTTGGTCAACGTCTTGCTTTTCCTGTTGTTGATTACTTTGTACGCAATGTGTGGGCTAAGTTTGGTATACAAAAGGTAATGATGAATGCAAGGTTCTTCTTCTTAAGTTCAATTCGAAGAAAGGTGTTGATGATGTTCTTGAAAAAGGTCCTTGGTTGATTAGAAATGTACCTATTATTCTTAAACCATGGACATTGAACACCAACTTACTTAAAGAGGATTTGACCAACATCCCGTTGTGGGTTAAATTCCATGATGTTCCTCTGCTATGTTTTCTCGATGATGGCCTTAGTCTTCTTGCCACATTGATAGGCACGCCCAAAAGGTTAGATGCTTTCACTAGCCAAATGTGCATGGACTCGTGGGCTGTGAGTAGTTTTGCTGGATGCATGATTGAAGTTACGGATGAGGTGCTTAGGACAAATTTCTATGTTGAGACTTGAGATACCGTTACTTGATGGGTAGGGTTCGACTATTGAGAAGATACGGGTTGAATACGAGTGGAAACCACCTCATTGTGATAAATGTATGATATTTGGTCATACTCTTATTGAATGTCCTAAAGTTGTTGAACCTCCTGCAAATTTCTACTAAACGTGTTAATGATGGTTTCAAGACGGTCAATAATAAGAAGAAAGGAAAGCAAGGTGGTTCTACTATTCCAGGTCAAGGAGGGTTTACTAAACCTCGCTGTGTGGGTAAGCAGTTTCAATATCAACCCAAAAAGACTCTCCAACCTAAGAAAGTGGAAGTCACTAAGAAGAATGCTTCTGTTGTGGCTAGTTCGAGTGGAACAAAGATCCTACATCTAATCATTTGATGCTCTTAATATGGAATATACGATGCTTTGGTACCCCTTCAAATGTCACCAACAAGGATGTGGACGTCCTACAATAGAAGTTAATGAAGATAAGTCTACTAAGAGTGTACTCATCACAAGAACCCCGTGTGAGTGATTTGAAAAGAGAGGAGCTGTGTGCTCCTAAAACTAGTGATTCTTGATTCCGTCCGCCTCTTCTACTAAGAGAGTAACTTTTTCTAAAGTGGGAGAGATCGCGTCTGCCTTACTGAAGATGAGGTGGTTGCTAACCCATTTGATGAGTCTGCTAATCTATTCGATGGTGGCCAAGAGTTTAAAGATGAGTATGATGACTTTGACTACTTCTATGACTATGCATGTGTTTCGATCTTCCAGTGAATTGGATGCCTTTAATGCCATGTATGGCACCAAGCTTCAAGGACCTAGAAGTAATTTCTTTTGTTATGTTCTAACGCTATCATTTGAGTAATGGTTTGTTTTCTTGTTTAGAAAATAGGTAGTATCTGTTATGTGCTTTATGCCTATGTAAACCAAATGAGATATGGGATTTCACTATATCCATTGTACTTAAACGTTTTGGTTAATATATTTACCAGTAAGTGTGATTACCCTTTACCCAAAAAAAATCTTACTAAGATCACATTTGATATATTGAGTGTCAATCTAACCAAAATATTCAAGTGATCTTCCCAGGATTTCAAAGATGATGCATGACATGATGTAACATGTATTTCCATTTTAGATTAAAAAGTTTATCAAGGTAAACTTGTTAAATGTATTATGTAACTAGTTAATAAAATGTCTAGTTACCTTTTGTAAAAGAGTGCTTGTCAAAACAAAATATATTTTGTCAAGTGTAAGTAAACTTTAGTATTTGTATGAAATACTTGTGAATGCAAAATGTAAAATGAGGTTCTAAATAGAATGGTTAACCTATTAAAATACTTAGTGACTTTAAACGATTTTTAAACATTCTAAATGATTTGTTATTGGGTTTGATCATAATGCCACATAACAAACATGTACTAACCTGTTGTAAATATACGAGACTTGAGACATCGAGAGGTTTTGAATGTATGTTGAGACAAAGTGTGATTACAAGTAACTTGTACATTTTACGCTATGTATTACAAGTTACATGTTTGTCATCAATCAAAACAAACGAGACTGTATAGATTAAATATCGTAATATTTGCAATAACACAAAACAAAACAAACAAAAACACACGATTAAACCCAACCAACCCAACCCTAATTTTCATAATACACTACACACATCCAAATTAAGGAACACCTGGTATGAAGGACATGAGGATATTTGTGACATCTATTAAGGATATCCGTGAAGAAGAAGGTGAAGTGTTTTTCAGAATTCACACAAACGAGTTATTTGCATATGGCCCACTCAAGTATGAAGAAGGATGGTTACTAACATGTCCTGATTTAGTTGTAATAGAGATATATTTTGTTCAAGCCTTGATAATGATTATCGAGATTAGGAACCACAATGGGCATTGTTTTTCTGTGATCTTGAATAGTCACTAGAAAATGGTTTAAAATTGATTAATATAGATGATGATGTTTGTAAGCTATATGAGTTAAATAAACACATGAGTCAGTTGATATATTTGTTGCTCATAAGCCCCAAAAGTTAGCATAATTTTACTTAAAAAAACATAGGTTCAGAGGTTGAGGATTTGGTACAAAGAAGATGCTAATTTTCGAATGACAAGTTCAACACCTTTTATGACTGAATGAAATGGAAGGGGATTGATAGGAACAAAAGTCGGATAGTGCAAGGAATACAAACAAGGAAATGTGGTGTTGTTATCAGAAAAGGGTGAATGTGTTTTTATAACAAAAGGGACAAAATAAGAAAAAAGAAAAGCTGGTTGAGGATGAGGATGTTTTCCAAAAGAAACACGGCAAGGCTGTTGTAACAAATTATAAGCAAGGTTTTGATGGGAAGGGGAAGGTCAGAATGGTTGAATGTGCAGGTTTTGTGGTGCCGTTGTTCCATTCAAAGAGGGTGGTGTTGAAAACAGGCTGGGCGTGTGCTGGTGGTCTTGTGGCTAGTGATGTTACAAGACTTTTAAAGCAAAGTGAAAAGATTACCAATCAAGCGACTTGCCCTTTTGCAACAAGGCCATCTAAGGTGAGGTTTCAACGTTGAATTGCATGGCATCTTTTTTATATATTAAAACCTGAATAATACCTTAGCTAACTTGATATGTGGTGTTTGGACACTTGTTCTGCAGCACAATAACAAAGATGTTCATCACTTAGATTCATCTTTGCATGTTCATCACTTTTAAGGATTCCGTAGCAAAGATGTAGATCAAGAAGATCACCGCTTGATGGTTTTTCGTTGAAGCTGGTTCATCTTTTGTATTTTGTGAATTATCAAGTATAAGGTTGTAGCGCATAATGAATCAAGAGTTTTATTAATTTTCGGTTGTGGAAAGGCATCATGAATCAGTTGCCGGGTTCATTTTTGTATTATGGACAAAATTGCCTTTTCTAATTTGTATGTTATGGAAAATTTACTATATTATGGTAATTTTAGGTTTTAGTAATTTTTGCTCTTTTGTAATCTGTGATTGTGTTTGTGTTTGCCTAGCATGTGATGTCCGTATAATCAAAGATACCATAACACACACTGGTGCATATCTTCATACCATAAACACGTGGTAAATAACAACTGATGCATGGTATAACCAGCAAAAACAAATACCCCTTTCTATAAGCTACTATCTTGAATTAGCAAAACCAAAAACCCCTTTCTATCTGCTAGTATCTTAAATCAACAAACCCGAAAACCTCTTTCTATCTGTATTGAGTTCAGAGAAAGTGAATGAAATGTGTAATTCTCATTAATGAAATGAAATTCCATGTGCAGATTTATACAAGAATTATGAAAGTCAAAGTTATAAAGTCAAACTAACTACATACTACACTAGCTATCAAACTAACTACACTGTTACATTACATTACAAGAAATCAACTGTTTATATGAGTAATTTGGTGTATTTTGAAGCTTTGTCTTCTTGGAGTGAGCACGTTTCATCTTAACTCTAGAAGTTTACATATCGTCCTTGTGGTTGTCATTTTGCATTGACCCGCCCTTACAAAACAAGACAACACTAAATAAATATCCTATGCTTCCTTATTATTAGAAAAGAAACCCGATTTGATGCTTTTCCATTTATCGGTTAAGATTCCAAAGGAACCGAGGAGGATGACAATTTCTTCTTGCCTTTGTCTCGGCCCGCTTCAATCTTATCGAACCTCTTCTTCCTCGGATCATCCGCTTTTGTTGAGATTAGCCGCCATGTTCTGAATCCGATGTATTGTTTTCAACGGCTTTGGTTTTGTAAAATTTTTTCATTTATATCTCTTGCCAATTTTTATGTTCTCTCAAAAGTTTATGACTTAATCAATATGGAAGCTCTAACAAGACATCGGATGATATTCAGCTACCACCACTTGCTCGAACATTTGTTTGTCATTTGCCCACTGGATTCTCCATTTTTCATTATCGGAATCGTAATTGACCAACTTTATGACGAATTTGATTTATTTGCGTTGAGGGAATCGATCCTCTCGATTCCCTCCTTTTTCTCTCAAAGTAAGTTAGTAAAGTCATACAAAACCCAAAGCATTGAGGAGTTCCCTTTGACGATATTTTCGGACGTGTATATCCAAGCTTTACACAACGCTAACTCTTTCGCTGGAGTTCATGGAAGTCAGAGTCTTCTTTGTAGTCGTCTTGATTTTTGACGTCTTTTTAACACCTTCTTTAAGCAGCCACCACCTCTTCAACTGGTTAGTCACCTTGAACAGTATGGATGTACCACCCAACCTTGAGCCGAGTATAATATTGACTACCAAAATGGATCCAAATATTCTACGTCCTCAACATTTAAATGGCTAACCGGAGAATAATGTTGAGAAGTTTGAGTTTGGTACGGTGGTGGTGATGATAAATCGCGTAACATTTGTAGACGATACATTTGAGATTGTTGTTCTTGTTGTTGGTACATTTGTTTGTTAAACGGGGGTTGATATTGATTATTTTGATAAAAGAGTTATTTTGGCGGTTGGTATACAAAGCTTATGGGTTGAAATTATTGGGTGGTGAGGTCCAAAATGAAGATTGAATCCGTGTTGAGACGTTTTGTTGACGCCGGGTTTTTGGTATTCGGATTTTAGATTTTCGAGACATTGTTTGAGTTGAGAAGATTAGAGTATGTAAATAAAGATTGGGTTTGAAAGTGTGTATGAAAATGAAGAAGTATTGAGGTATTTATAGGGTAAGGTTATTTAAATTTTTAATGAATTTTTTTTATTAGATGACCAAAAAAATCCTATTTTTCTCACTATTGGGCTGTGGTTTTTTTTAGCCAAGAAAAGTATTGTTGATGGCAAGACCGAATCTTGCCTTTTTTTTCCTTTGAAGACGCTCGAGATGGGGTCACTTAATAGGGGAGGACCATCCTCGTTGCACACGACCGGTCGTCCGACTCCTATTACTAGTGGTCTAAACAACTCCTTGTGGGAATGTTTTGATTTGGCAATAACAACACCATCATATGGTCCCTTGGAAATAAAACAATGGGCCTGTTTGTAGGCTAATATTTGAATTTTGAGTCAGACGCTTTTGTTACAAAAAATAATTCTTCAAAACAAGTAGCTCCGTTTGGATACATCAACTTCAAGCTTTTATTTTAAACAAGTAGCTCCAAAATTAAAGTGATTCATGAAGCTTTAAAAAATTGACTGTTAAAACATAAAAGTATTGTTAATAGCTTATAATTACATTTAACAGCTAATTAACCAAACATTTTTATTGAAAAATACGTTTGTAGCACATGTTAACAACTTTGTAGTTTCATACCAGTAGCTTATGTTTACAAATTTTACAACATATAGTTTACAAATTACAACATACCTACACTAGTTTGCCAAACATACCCAAAGTCTTTTCAATCTCCAAACGCCCCCTAAAGAGCTCTATTTCATTGATAAATCTCAAATTAGTCGCCAATGGAATTGCTAGTAGTAATTCAAGTCATTTTCATTGATAGATATGTTTACCCACATATTTATGTAACACTTAATCCTATCGAATTTGTGTCTTTTGAATGATGAAACCTCCTATATGCATATAATTCTTTTATCACTGATCCTATATTTACAATAGTAAATACACGAAACTCCAGAAACCCTAATGTATCAAAGCTACAAACGGCTCGGGTCTCTAATCTTCATCTAATACTCTCCTGCATTCGAAGCCATTGCCGTGAAAGCTCAATTAATTACAAAGCTAAAAACATTAATGAAATAAAAAATTAGCAAGTAATAAAAGCAATAGCAAAGCAAAATAATTGATGAAAACCTCCTACAACAAACTGATACAAATCTTAGAACAACGGAAAAAAAAGCAAAACAAAAATACAAAAGCAAAATGCCACACAATCGCTAAGATGATGGTCGCTGGCCGACAAAAAGGGCATCTTTGACCTTTGTTTTAGGATAGTAGTGATCATAATGGCTGAGAGCTAGGATTTATCATGGTGGATAGGAGATTTGACGGGAGGACATAGACGCAGTGGCTCATGTCGGCCGACTAGGTCTTAAAATCAGACCGGCGGATATCATGTGAATGATATAACCTCCGTAGGTATTACTTATCATTGATTTAATACTTATAATAGTAAATACATGACAATCTTGAACTCTAATGGATCTAAGCTCACAAGAGGCTCGACCCTCAAATTTTCATTGTAATAATTCTAGTTTCTTTCTAATTATAAATCCCGCAACCGCCTTTTGAAAAAAAGGTTTGGGTCTGTTAGCCGATTATTGTTAGCCCATTTATTATTATGTCTAATGTTATTGGATAAAGCCCATTAAGGGTGTTTAGCATGTATAAGTATAATGTAATATATATACCGAATTATGATGTTTAATGGACTTTATCAATCGGTTGTTAATTGGTAGTATAATATCTCCCATCATGATGCTATGACAAGAAGCAAAGCAAAACAATAATTAATACTTAAAAAAAAAATTGGCAGTAGCAGCAGGAATAGAAGAAGAGGAGTACAAAAATTTTCTAGGGTTTAGGTGGAGCATCTTGAGGCTTTGATACCAAATTAAAATTAGGTTTAATCCCTTTGATTTCATTAAACATCATAATTCGGTATATACAATACATTATACCGATACATGCTAAATACCTTTAATGGGCTTTATCCAATAACATTAGACATAATAATAAACGGGCTAACAATAATCGGATAATAGGGTCTTAATTATGGTGTTATAATACAGAGTTTGTTTTAATCTAAAATCTTATACCCTGTTTCAGGATATCAAAACTCTCTTATGATCACCCACGGATTTAGGAATTCGAGCGTTAATTGACTAGATTAGCTAGATTATCCGTTTAACTTACATTTTTTAGCTTTTTGCTGCTTGTGTCAATAAATTTGTCTTTCAGATAAAAGAGATACTGATCGATGTTGGTAAGTTATCATGTGATTAAGATCAAAGAAGATACGTACAAGCTAGCTATTTAATATTTTACAAATAATTCTGAGTATTATAGTAGGTATGTAGACATGTTTTCCTCAAAACGTCATTTTGCTTATAAATAAGTTTATCTTAACATACATGGATTGCATGATCCATTGAAATTATGTTATCCATTTTGAAATAAGTTTGCTCATAAATAAGTTTATCTTAACGTACATGGATTGCATGTTTCCATTGAAAGAATGATAATATGTACGATAACCTTTTGACTACCTATTGAAATTAATTACATAATATAATTTGTTGCAACTACTATAATTTAAAAGAATTAAAGCGAACAATCCCTTTCAATTCCTAATTAATGTATTTGCCATTTCTAAACGATTATGTACCTATGACAAATTCATTGGTGAGAAGTGTGGTATGATAGGTTTTAGTGGAGTAAAGTTACCTTAGCTTTATATATACATAGTGGAGTAAAGTTACCTTAACTTTATACATAGTGGAGTAAAGTTACCTTAACTTTATACTATAACCCTTCAACACATAAATAGACCATTTGGAAAACATAAAGTAAGAAAAATCAACGGAGAAAAGTACTTTGGGAAAGACTTGAGAGCTATTCGTATGTTCAACTTTATCTTTATTATTTGATTAAGATAGGTGATTTGTACACCATTTATTTTTTCCATCCACCACTAAATTATGCATAGCAGTGTTGTACTGTATGCATCACTGATGTAATTTAGAGGTAGATGGCAAAAATAAAATGATGTACAAATCACTCCCCTTTGATTAAAGTCATATGCATTAACATTTCAGACACATATATAGGCTAGCAAGTTAATGATGGTATGTGTTAATGCAAATTGTTATTGGAAAAACAAGAAAAAATGTCATATTTTTTCTAAAAAAAACTATGTAACATTTCTTAGCGCATAAGGTAAATATGAAGCAACGTAAAATAAACCAAATTTGATACCTATTCTCATATGGTATCAAAGCCCTAAACACCCACCACCAAAAACTATCAACCGAACATAAATCTTAAACACAACAGAGCCAAAAAATTCCTTGGGTGGGATTAACCATGTGAGCTGTAGTATGAGTGGTATCCGATTGGGCTCTCAACTATTTCATTGGCATTTTCGCTCAACGGACATCCACGGGCTTGTTTCTTGCCCAATCCAACTATGCTTAGGAAATTCTGAGTGGATCATATGCGTAAAATGCAATCCCTGCTTAACTCTTATGGACACGAGTCGGTTGGGTCCCGAGGACGACCCTGATCCTACCTTGCATCGTAGTTTAGCTGGGTGCTTTTCAAGACTACATTCACGCGCCCAAATTTATCCTATGTGGTTCAACAAGTTTGTCTCTACATGCATGTCCCCTCAGAAACCACATTTATCTACTTTGAAGCGCATTCTTCGCTATGTTCATGTTACTATTGATCATGGTCTTCAGTTACATGTATCTTCTACCACTCAACTTGCTGCCGCTATTAATCAGGCTGATGGTCACGCCCGCTACGCGGACGTTTTACCTCGGGGTATTGTGTTTTTTTGCTGATAACCTTTTGTCTTGGTCTGCTTAATGACAAGTCACATTATCTCATTCTAGCACTGAGGCTGAGTATCGTGGTGTTGCAAATGTAGTGGCTGAGACAGCTGCTTGGGTACGTAATCTACTACTTGAGCTTCATGCTCCCTTATTTACTGCTACACTTATGTATTGTGATAATGTTAGTGAGGCATATCTCTCTACTAATTCGGTTCAAAGATCAACGCACCAAACATATTGAGATTGATATCCATTTCGTTCGAGACTATGTGGCTTCCGGCCAAGTGTGTATTCTTCATGTTCCTTCGCTTTAAGTATATGGATATTTTCACAAAGGGCTTCCAACAACTTTATTTCTGAGTTTCACTCGTTTGAATGTCCAACTAACCTCCTGTTTTAATCAAGGATTAGCCCATTATTGTGTATCTATACTACTTTATAATGGATTTAGGATTTCTATAAGAGGGAAGTCTTAAAAATAAGCATACACACTTACTATAAAAACACATAATTAAAAGTTGATTAATTATCTTAAATTGTTTGAACTTGTAACATCAACCCATTTAAAAAACATGTAACAACCCACTTTATAATGGGTATTTATGTCAGCTTTAGACTTTGTTGCAAACGATTTATGATTTTAAAGTCAAAGTACTAACTTTCTTTTTAATAAGTACATTAATGTTCAAAAAAAGGTCTACCAAAAGTCCAATAATATTATGCATTGATACGGAAACACTTGATACAATAATATGTTTGATGTTTTGGCATAAGTGAGTCAGTTGAATTGACACTACTTGACCGACCCGACTCGTTAACTATTTGAGTTGTTGAATTTTGCTAAAGATGGAACCACTTTTGATTTACTACAAATACTATGCCATTGTAAAAATACTTTGAAAAAGATTATCGGCGAATATATATATATCATTACCCGTACTGGCCGCTCCAACGCCGGGCCCCGCTAGTATTATTAATATGAGTTTGGCTACTCGGTTAGCTTATTCTCCTAAGATTTTATTTTTTTTATTTTTTATTTTATTTTTTACCTGGTTTTAATTTGACATTGCGAAATAATTATAGGTTAATGTTAATAATGAGATATGGGAAATTAACCTATTCTAATATTATTAGTATATTACTACTAGGGTGAGCATGGTGCGGTTGGAAAAGGGTTTTTGGTAAACCGAACAAAGATCCGCAATTATGTTTTTAAAAAATGAGAATCCGCAACCGCTGCGTTTTAAGGGTTTGTGGTTTGGCGGTTTTTACAATTTTGCGGTTTGGTTTTGCCGGTTTTATGTTTTAATTTTTTCAAATTCTATTTTTAGTATATACTTATTATAGAATAAATATATCATATGGTTACATAATGAGTAAAACATATATATATTAATGTTGGGTAGTAGTATGAAATTATAAATTCTGAATAATAAAAGTCAAATGATGAATTTTTTTAAAATTTCGACGATATATTAATATAGAAAACAAAATTATATGATATAAAAACTCGACAATAATTAACTAATAAAATTATTGTATAACTAATTATGAAAATATTAACAAAAGTATTTAATCATAAAAAATTATAAAATATAGTTGGTTTATTTAAAATAAAAATAAAAATATATTTGAATATGACTTTGCGGTTCGCGCGTTTTTGCGGTGCGTTTTTTTGGTGGAAACTGAACCCAGCCTGAACGCGGTTTTTTATTTTCAAGAACCGCACCAGGTTTTTGTTGGGGTTTCGTTTTTGGGTGTGGGTTTTGCGGTTTTGTGCGGTTTGCGGTTTGTGGTGCGGCCGCCACCCCTAATTACTACTGCATGCAAATTAATATAATCATCTTTTCATAGATTGCTGAATACCAAAATGTTGGCCTTTATTATATATTCATTAGTAAATGGAGTAAAAAAAAATAACGCTGGAATGCAAAATCGACTCATCATCAACCCCAGTAAGTTGTATGCGCTACAAATTGGACTGTGGTCTGTGGGGCACAATGTTCAACAAGTTTTCTTCTTTCCTGGTCTCAATTTCACATCTTTTTTCTAGATGAATTCCTAAATCTTTACGGGTTCATACTTTTTTATGATCAAGACTATAACATATAAAGATTTGTTAGTTATTCCCATTTAATTACTCCGTTTTTGATTTCTTAGTTCTCACATACTTTTTTATAGAGAACTAACGATTCGGTATGAACCCATATGATCTTAGCTAGTACTTTATAAATTACACTCAGCTAGCAAGTCATGCATCAAGACTATGACATATTAGATAATTCTCTTCGACAACATAAGGTTCGACTTTACATACTCTAGTGGTGTTGGCAATCTTACATACTTTGTACGCGACGATCGTTGGCAATAATACAATAGTAGATTACACATCTTCATTCATTCGATTCCGGTGAGATTTGTTGTGTGCTTCAAAGAAACGAAGTGAACCAACTTAACCTTATTGTCTTCAAAATGCATCAAGAGTATCGATCCAAAAATAGACACTGATATTATTTTGGCTTGACCTAATTTATCTAACTAAGTCAAACATGTCATTAAGACAAACCCCACAAAATGCACTAATTAAAACACAGCATCTGTTCACACATCATCTTTACCTAATTTATTGTGTCCTCGTCATCTTACCCTAGCTAGCCTTATCTAAGTTAGGGGACAATATGTGACAGATGATTAATATAATACAAGGCAAATTTCACCCACACATTGCGGATCGTATAACCCACTATGATTTGGTGTAACAAGATACGGAGGACGCGTCCCCCCTACACCACGTGTTGTCATTAAAAACGGTTGGATTTTTGAACATAAATTAATAGTCGTGAGTTAGGATCAAACTCGATTACGGATTGCACACTTTACGTATAAGAATTAAAGTTATAATAATTAAATATAAAATGTTACATTTAGTTATTATTTACACGAAACGCATAACGAACGTTAAGTAATTATAACGAATGAACTAACGATCGTTAAATGTTAAAGGAATGACTAAATGTGAAATTGATGTCGAGTAGGTCCTAGAAACCATATGGGTTTCCATAACCGATTGGATGGGGGGTTTCTATAAACCAATTCAACCCTAACTTGGATTCTAAGTTTCTTTGGGTATATATACAATTAGGTCTTTGTAAATTAACTCTTGTACTCCTAAACCTAAAACCTAAATTGTTTGTGTGTGTTTTTGGTTCAAATAATCGGACACCCTTCCTCAAGGAGTCGATCACTTTGTTTTTCTTTAACAAAAAGTTTTGTGTTCTTAAAACTAGCATTTACTTTAATCGTTAATAGTAACGTGTACAAAAACGTGATACTAACACACTATTGTTAGTATCTTGGATTGAATTACAAAACAATAAGGGGTAATTCTTATAATCCTATAAACCCTAATTAAGGTTCATCTCAATTGCTAGTTTAGGAATTGATTCTTGTTGGGCTAGAATCAAAATGTACGCATACTTTATGTTTATGTTAATTAATTATTCATTATATGTTCTTTACGCTCAAGCATGTGTACTTGATGTTTATTGTGTTTAATTTATGATATGTCATGTTATTAAATTCCAACAATGGCATCACAAGCCTTTTTAATGAGTAATTAATTACTAAACACGTTAAAAACGGATATTTGTGTTGTGTTTGATATAATTAATTATAGGGTTTTGGTTATTGTTTGAAAACCCTAATTCTAGGGTTAGGGCTTTTGCCCTAATTTTCTATAAAATTTTTATTATGTTGATCCTTAAATTTTTTTAAGTCGAATTATAAATTTTTTTTAGTGTTTTTTTAAAATTGTTTTGTTAAATTGATAATTAAATCTAGAATTGTATATATGTTACGTGAATTAATTCGTGAATAATTGTTATGCGACATGAAATTGTATACGATCTTGTGACAATGTGAATAATTGTTATGTTAAATCCATGAAAACATACATGTTTGGCATGGATTATTGTCGATATATTATTTAACTGTTAAGATTGGTTATGTGAGAATTAATTGTTAAATTTTATACACATGTTTATTGTTTTGATAAATCTTGAATTGGGAATTACCTCAATAATATTAATGAATCAATTATTTGCAATTTGGTATATGTTTGACTATGGCTTATGCAATCGATTCGTCGATGTATGTGGTTCACTTGCTTTTGTGAGTGAGAGCCCTAGTTAACATAATACATAATTTAACCTAGAATTGATTGTTAATATGTTTTATCAAATAAGTTGGATGTGGCTACTTGTTTACGCATATTAATTGTTAGTTATGTACGCATTGTTTTAGTTGTTTATTTTTATTTTGTTACTTGTTTGTCTCTTATGTTTGACAAGTTTTATGCAAAGGGTAATTTCATGAATAGAAAAATAAATTGGACTAAACAATGGTGAAATTTGATTTGTTTTTGAAGGGTTAAAATTCTCATAAGTTTAATTGAGTGACGAGTTTTGGTACAAATAGTGAGAACGGCTCATCCAATTTTGACAAACTATAAGAGGGGTATAAGGAGGAGAGTGCATTAAAATGTGACCCGAAAGAATGAGGTTAATTGCTTCATACGACAAAATTTTCCGCTTCTTTGTAGTCAAATTGAGTTTCCAAGTAGGCTATTTATGTACAAAATCATCTTAAGGACGAATTAGCTTTAATTACATGCGCCACTTTGTGGTAATTATCTGAAACACTAAGTCTTTAAACTTATGCAAAAGTACGATATAATGGACGATAATTAAAGGTAAATTCTTTGATTTGTGAACCCAATACCTCAATCAAAACTTTGTTAATTTAATCTTTATAAATTGGTTAATAAAAAGGTTTTTATTAAAACTATTGATACAAAGTTGTATGCATGCTTCTTCGTACATATTTTGATTATACACATCAAAACTAGTACCCTTAAAATTAAGTTAGTGCCATCTAGTTAAAGGAATACTTGAAGTTGCTATTTACGTCATGTGAGAACTTGGCGAGATTGTAATGGAAAGGTAAATCTTCATGTTGAGTCAAACCTCAACTGGACACATTTGCAATTTTTTAAAGTATACTACTTAAATTGAGCAGTAAGTGAGACCTAGACTCAAGACACAAGATGAGGATAAAACATGTTTACATTTGCAATGTTGTTGGTAATGTAAATCCCATAATGATCTAGGAATTGGAAAAATTTTGCCAATTATTGTCGACAGATACTTTATTATGTGCTTTCGTTACTAGCAGATCAACTGATGTAATAAAACTATGATAATTTTGATCCAAGTTTTTCGAGAAAAATCTATGGTCATATGGATATTACCTTGGGTATTTTATTTTCTTGAAAAGTTTATTTATCGAAAATACTAAATTGAATTTTGCTAATTCTTTAAATGTTTTAATGCAACATTAAACGTAAACGAGGTTATTCTTGTATTGGTAATTGATCTACACCTATAAGGGTTTTTTGTTAGAGTCAACTTTACTAAAAGAATAAACCTAGTCCTCTTTTCATAAGAAAAAAGTGAGATTCAATCATATTCCTTTTCATGAATAAGAAATGTATGATAGAAAAATTAGAATTTTCTAAATTCCAAATACATAACTCATAAGCAAACTTTAATAGTAAAGAAAATTTCATATTTTATGAGTTATAAAATTAGAAGCTAGACTAATTTATCGCAAAATTGGTAAAAGGCAAAATAGCATAATTTATCTAGTTGTTGTGCTTTAACCATTTAAAAGTATTACATGCAATTGTTGGAATGGTAGACTTCTTAAGGAAGAAATTGCATGCCCAATAAGTTAATAGCATTGATGGGTAATCCTCATCTATATAGTAGAATACACTCTTTTAGTACATAAATAATTGTTATGTATGGACTTTCTCAAAGGTGTAGGGAAGTAAATAGAACACCATTTTCTTGCACTGGTTAATGAAACACTTATAATGTTGTCAAATTCAGTGGGAGCATTGTGTTTTTATTACTGAATAAAGAATTAATGTAATGATCTCTAATTCAGTGGGAGTTACAAGATTTGTTATCTTGGTAGTAACCCAGATTATCTCAATAATGTCTTAAGATAATTACATTTCTCTTGTAGACACTTATGTTTTTAAGGATAGTCATGAACGTTTCTTTACTAGACAATGACATTCTACATCTACTACTTATGCTAATATCAATGACACAATCATATTGATCAAATAAACAAACATGTGTCGTGTTGTTTATCTGCTACATGATATTGTTCCATGCACAAGTGGGAGAAATCTTTATTGTGTGCAAGGTACAACACATAAAAATATGATTTAACGGATTCTCTTGATTGCAAGGTAAGAGACTAACGTTCTAATATCACTTATACATATCTAATCCAAGAAACACTTGGTGTTGCAATTTACGTTATGTGAAAGCTTAGCTAGATTGCAACAACAAGGTAAATCTACATGTTACGTGGGATCGTATCTGAAATAAATTTAAAATTTTTAAATTAAATAAGTAGATAGAACATGTGCCAAGATGATATATAAGACTACTTCAAATTAAATATTTATGTATTATTAGAATGATATAAATAAATGAAGTAATCTAATACTACCTCAATTTGTATATTTATGTAGTTTTGGAATGACATAAATAAATGAAGAAATAATGTAGTCCTACATTATTGTGAAGTAATAAATTAACTTGAATTACTATTGAAACCAAGAGGTAGTGTTCATAATTACTTTAGTTAAACATATTTATGTTTCATTGTAAAGATATAAACATGAAGTCTTTTAAGACTTATAATAAAGTAAAACGTTAACTTGTTATGTTTTTTAATTAAGACATATACAAGTCATTGAGTTTATCAATGATTTATAACGTTTAATTGGATTATAACAGTTTATGTTTTCATGTTGAGACATGGATATGAAGTGACTTGGTAAAAGAGTACTTGTGTTATAAAGCATGCAATTAGCTTGGAAAATCTATTGTACCATTAAGTTGACTTAGTTGGTAAATAGGTAAGCCAAAAGGAATATGTTTATCTTACATATTGTTAGATTGTCTTACAATATTAATTCTAATGAAATACAACAAGCTAATGGTATGTTCAGTTAAGAGAATCAAACTATATTTGATTTGTTTGATTCAAGATAACGATATCTTCTTTCTTAAAAGTAATCAAGGTTATAAAATTGAGTATGGATTGAATATACCCAATATGACTCCAAACTAGAAGATTAATAAAACACCATTTTATTATGGAATATGATGAATCACATTAAGTTTTAAATTAAAGATTCTGAATTTGTTAAACTACTTATGAATAGGTTATTAACAAACTAAAGTCAATAATTGTCAATATATATTTGTAATGTCTCAAAAAGAGAACAATGTAGTTTTGCTCTACTTGCTAAATATTTATAGATAGTCTCTAAATTACTAAAGGCAAGAGGGAGTTTTATCTTGAAAAGATAGAATTACAAGATACATAATCTTCTGAAATACACTAGTGAATATCATGATGAGGCTAATGATATATATGAGAGACCTCATGATGATGAAATTCTCATTCATAGATATATCAAATACTTGATTGATATAAAGAAATATGAGTTACAGGATTATAGTAAACCTGATAATCATTATGATGTATTACTAAATATTGAATTGGGTAAATTACTCATACTATGAATGTTAAAGATGATGTCAATAAAGATAATCAATTTTTAGAAACTTGATTTATCTTAATAGTTAGACTAGAGAATGAAGATGAGTTTCTTCGATGAGATGGAAAACCCTAGTGGTTTAAATCTCTGTGTAGAAATTATATGAATAATATTGTACACATATCTAATACATATCTTATGACAAGATTATTAATCATACTTAAGCAATTAATTGTGATTAAATATTCTTTCCTAGGCAATATTAAATATATAAAGATGATTATCGTAATACTTATTTTCATTAATATGAAAAATGACAAAGAATATCAAAACTCTTTCTTAAGTGATTACTTGAGCGAGAACGGTAAGTAATTGAAAGGGTTTTTGAATTCATATAATCTTTGAAAATGTACAAAGTGCAATAATCGATGAATGGATAAATGCATGCATCTATGAAATTATTCTTATGTTTGATTATTAAATCCTAGTTTTGATTTATAATTGAAATAAGATAAATTTTAAGTATTCTTGAAAGCTAGTGGGAGTATTATGTTAAGGTTCTTAAATCTTATATGATGTATTAACATATAGGAAGTAACTTCCCATGTAAGCTAAATGTTAATTCTTTGTTTGGAATGAAACTTCACTTGTAAGATTTAAGACTTAAAACATACAACCTTGGAATATATGTTTATTGTTAATAAACAAGTGCGGTAAAATAAATGATTCTAATAAAACATGATATATCATTTGAAAAATGGATACATATTTTTTGACAAGATAGAACATGAATAAAATCTAAGTTTCACCTGTAGATTCATTATGTACATCATGTTGTGTATTAAAATTGTTGTATCATTTTTGAATAAGGGATGATTTGACAACATTGATATCTAACTGAAAGTTATTAGATAACTTGTGTAATGAATATTCTAATAGAATTACATCCCCAGCCTGGAATTGCTCCTAGATTCTATGGATGAATAATATGTCAATTTTTGTGCAAATTGTCATCGGCTACAAACATTACACAATAAGATATTAAAGTTTACGGATTTATTAAAGAGCATATTGTTGTTTGTATACAATGATGCTGGTTTAATTAAGATGACACTCAATACTAGTCATGGTAGGATCTCATCCTTGTTAATGGTCATGTGAACTAGTTGTGCTTATTATGAGCGCAGTTGCATTATACAATAAAGAATAAGAATACTTTAAACTTTAAAATGTTTGAAAGTTTAATTGTCATAAATTGGTGGTGGAAGATGTCACACACTTTATGAATTATTATGTGGATTATTGAATGCACACATAAAAGAACTTCACTTATTGAATTCCTAAAATTAGTATTCTCAAAATTACGATAGATCAAGTTGGTTGATTTATGCCTTGTCAACAAGTATGATTGTCATTAATTGAGGCATAATTCATCAACTGGAATTTTCATGCATTGATCTATTTAGTATTTGGATAAAGCATGTTAAACAATTATTATAATGAATTAAAATACTTGGTATGTTTGATTTTATAATATATTGTATCCTATATTTGCATGTTTAATTCGTGAATAATTTATTTATTCTAAATCGTCCGTTATCAATTAATAATATGGGAGTATCATTAAACTAAGACAAATTTAAGTGATTTGGTAGAATATACTTAAAAGTATATTGATGAGAAAGCATACCAATTTCAGATGATATTTAATGAATTGAATATACGACTTATCTCAACTACATGATTTTACTTTATGGATATTGTTATTAAGTAAATCATGAATAGTTATCCTCAGACTTGAGATACCAGATAAGTGTCATGAATGTAGTGCAATTATGTGGAACAACTTAACGCTAAACGTAACTAGTAGTCATAAGGGTTGTTTTCAGAAGTGTTGCAAAGTTTGTGAGTTATTCTCGTAGTCAAGATAGAATTTGTTCCTTCAAATTTATTTTGGAGTTTAATATCGCTGGGCCCTCTTAGGGTTGACAAGATGTTTGTGTGGCCACACCCAAGATCTCCTCTCAATATGTTCGTAAGATTGGTAATCTTGCTCAATCACTTACAACGAAACAATGGTTGAATAAAGAATGACTTAAATCCATATCTTTATTTAATGTGGTATTAGAAACAAAAGCATAATAATAATGAGAAATCATTAAA